>JACEGR010000625.1:0-238809 GCA_014170235.1 Listronotus bonariensis
TATATTTTTTTAATTTCTCGTTATAACTTTTTATTTGTGCGTCTATGTAAGTATATAATTGATGCAAAATGAAAAAGGAAGCCTATTTCTTTACCTTTAAAATGGTGTATTGTAAAAAATTCTATAGGTAATTTTAAGTATAAAGGTTAGTAAAAGTGTCATACTGCAACCATTATTTTTTTATTTTGACGTACGTTTTAAATAATAAATTTAGTTTGTATTTTTTCCACGACGGTATAATAATGTAGTTATTAATAATGTGATTTTAAACAGGTAACATGGCTTATTACCCACGGCTATTACCCAAGCTCATTACCCACCTCCATTACCCACGGCCGTCGTTTAAATGTGCATAAATCCGATAATTTCTATATGATTTCGACCACCCCGATTTCTAAATATGACTCTTCAGCCAAGGGCACTATTTTAGTCATATATAAGTTTAAAATTCACACATAAGTATAAAAATTCAAGATATGAATTAATTCCAATATTTACTTCCAAAGCTCATACGCCACAAGTTTTGCTTGAAAAAATAGCCGGTCGATGTACGAAAGGTTGTATATCGTTTAAAGCAGAAAAATCCTATCTTATTTATTAATCGTCTTAGAGCCTCGTATGATCGGCCATTTTAAAGGTAATTATTTTCTCTCAACTGAATATACCATTGCCTATACCCAAAACTGCGTAAAAAGAGTTACAGTTTGCGAAAAAATAGGTGAAATTGCCAAAAAATGGTGTGAGTGGCAAACTTTAAAAAATCATTTTTTGAATACTATAAACACTAAAGACTTTTAATTAGCGTCATTTTGTAAAGATAGGATGGAGGTTTCTTTTTCTATAACCCAATGCTATACCTAAACCCCCATAGAAAAAAAGTTATAGGGCAAAATACAAAAAAAACGCATGTTTTCGTGTTTCTGTGCTTCGTTTTTAAGCATATTTTTGTCAAAAATAACTTTTTAATTCAAAACGCGTTATTCAATAGAAAATTATTTTTTTACAACTTTTCTGTTGACCTGGAAAAAGTGCTTAGTTTACCTAACCTTTAAAAACTGAAAAGGGGCTGTTTTCACCCCGTTCTCTAAAACGCACCCCTTCAAATGGGAGCACTCCGCGTTTTTTAATAGTTGAGGGTCTGTTGACCATTTGAAATAACAAACCCCTTTAACGTTGTGGTTCCTTTTTAAAGTATATAATCAATAGCCTATTAGAAATTATTATAGGTTCATCCCTAGTTGTTTTAAGAAAAATAAATTTAGTACTTCTCATGCATTCCTTTTAAGTCCATTCGGAGAGACCTTGAATCCACCTTGTTTATGCCTTCATCCCTAGAGTATCTAGACTGAAACCTGCTGCCTCAGAAATATTTTTGGCCTCCCTATTTTTAAGCTTATATTGTTAAATCTCATAACTTACCAAGAGTTATCCACAGTAAGTTTGAAGCCTTTGAGGGCTGTACCAAGGTGATAAAATAATGTGCCCAATAACCTTTAATTATTATTTCCTAAAATTTAGTTTGGTCGGTGTTTATTCTAACAAGAATTTTACGGGTTTCTAAAACTTTTCGCTACGTGGGTTGGTACTATCAGTTGACAATACTAAAACACATACTTAAAATCACTATGGTAACACTCTAACATACACTTTACTTTTTATGATCTTAACTATATCACTTATATCAAATAACTAACTAACTGTAGGTTACTTCAGCCTTTATATACTAATTTGCTTATTCTATATAATTTTACACACAATCAAACTTATCTAGATATTTGTATATCTAGAATTAAACATTATTGTTATAATGCTTGTGCATTATAAGAATAATTTTTAATTTTCTGTATTCTCGTGTCATTAATAATGTGCAAGTCATGCCAGCTTATTACTTTCAGTTGAGTTATGGGGTGTTTAACACTGTCTGGTAGAGATTAGGCAGGAAACGCATGACTCAGAAGCTTTCACCATAGGTTTACGCGTCAGTCTTGCCTTATCGGTGCTTTAGATCGGCTGGCGCGGCGAGCCATTCTACGCATTGGCAAAAATTGTCAATATCCGTATTGAATTGGCATGACATGTATATACATTTCACAAAACTCACCTGTCCATTATGTACATTGAAGTGTCGCACTTTTTGCACTTTTGAACTCAACGAAGGTTTAGTTCACGAAATATTTACCTAAAATTTTACTATGTTCGGGAATTTCACTCAAAAGAAACAATTTCAGTTTTTATATTGATACCTTAGTTTAATAGTGTAACCAGAGTCGGTATATAAACGGTCGCGACATTCCGTCATATTATGTACACGTCACGTGGAACATTTTTCGCCCATGTTATTAAATGAAGTGTCAACATTAGTGCCGAAAGAATACAGTTTATAGGATTATTAGAACAACCGTTTACACAACACCTTTTAATTATTATTAACCGATACCACAAGAGTCAAATGAGGGCTTAAGGTAATTTGACTACCGTGGTTTTTATATTTGGCAACGCTGCGTAAAAGCAATAGAAATCATACGCAAAAATCTACTGAACAAGCATCTTTAAACAAGATATAAGGTTTTAAATTGTTATGTTTATTTACTAATAAAATCTCTAAACCACCCTTATCATATCACCAAAAAATATATTTCATTGAAAAGGCAAAACAGTCACTGAAACAAAAGTTGTAAAACAAGGTTAAAAATGGAAAGTTTCTGTCAACTTGCCTGTCAACTAACGTAAATATAGATACATTGGATTATTGTCGTCGAATTGTTCACTTAAAAATACTCGGAAAAGACATGTTTTATAATTATTGCGGATATTTATTATCACTCATTGGAACTTGTAAACGAAAAACGTATTGGACTGGCATCAATTTTTTTTATGTCACATATTCCGTATTCGATAAACTTTTTCGGGCGCAGCAAAACCTTTCGGCGGCGTTGCATATTTTTCTTAATTATTTATTAATTACTCCTGTCACAAGCTCTAAAGGTCGGATTTTAATTAGCCAAAATGTTCAGAATTGTTTTTTATTGGTTGATAAAACTATCTCTGTAGACCTTTGAAAATTTAATTGGTTGATATTCTTATTATAAAGTGCCAGTAACATTAATTCTTACACCGGTAGTACTACCTTAAGTTGCAACTTCTTCAACAAACAAATAAAAACATTTGGAATTACATCTTTCAACAAATGTCACTTTCGAAACAATACCAAACGAAATGCACAAACTCTAGATGCCACTGGATTGGTCATCAGCTGTCAAAATATAGTGACTTTACCCAGTCTTGCCAACTTTTTCTTGTTTCATGCCTTTCCTCGCGTTCCCGACCTTGAAACGCCTAAACTCGAGGTTTTGTCGCAACCTTTTCAAGTATATGTCGTATCAGCTATTGGTAAAAGTATATCGCCCTGTAATACAATAACAAAACAAGCACTATTAGTCACCCAATACGAAATGTTTACATGCCGGCATTCGCGTTAGACTCTCAATTCCACACATTGCCCATAAACGACTTTATTTAGCTGATTCTGTATATAAATTAACTTTAAGTGTAACAAGTAAAAAATGGCTTTACTAAAATGTAACAATTCGAGTATTAGTTACACTAAATAACTAAAATATTTATAAGTTAGAAGTTGTTACATATTTAGACCGCACCTCTTTGAACCGAATAGTAAAATACGAGTTGTTCCTATATTGAAAAATTGATGAATTAGGACCGTCAGGACTGTAATATTTCCAATTTGAATTTTTTGAAGTTGTTACATTATTGAACTGAGGTATCGATAATAATCAACATTATAATCAGTTAGATTGATTTGAAAACAACAATCTTTTTGGAACTAAATCGCATGTGGGAAGTGTTCAATGCACTTAAGACTCTGATTGTTTTAGATCTTCCAAAGATGTGTACCTTCCAGAATACGACAAATTAGTGGCCGAAATGAAATACGATCCCGATGTTATTTCTATAGCCCTTTATGGTAAGACTTATATATCTATTTAGCAAAGAATCCTACGTATTTTTAGAGCTTTGGAAGTATTAAGTTGTTGCCTCAATCTAAAAATCAGAAGTTTATAAATTGAAACGTTAAGGTTTTGACAACTTTTATGCCGGACAAAGCGGTAGGAGTATAAAACTCATTTTACGGAACATTAAAGATCATATTGGCTACACAATGTTCTCTTCTTTTGCCAACCATTGTTCAAAGGACCGAATGCCAGTCAGAGTTGGGTCGTATTCGAATACTCAGTATTCTGAATAGTATTCAGAATACATTTTGCCGGTATTCGAATAGTATTTGAACACATTTGTGTGTTTGCTATTCGGTATTCAGCAGAATACTTTTTTGGCTAGCATTCGGAATTCTGTATTCCGAGTAGGAAAAAATAAGGTTAAGTTATTTTTTTGGTCTTCAAATTTTTAATCATCGGTGTGTTTTTTTTCAATATTCGAATCTTTTTTTCCAGTATTCGAATACCGATTTCGGATGTTCCTGAATACCGAGTATTCGAATACTTTTTTCTTTCAAGTTTTCAAATATTGGGTATTTGAATACTTTCTTTTTCAGGTATTCGTATTCGAATACCGATTTTAAGTATTCGACCCAACTCTGCTCCCCGTGCTTTATACTAGGCGCAGTGAGTATGACGTAAGCTTTCGACATACCACTTGGTGTTGGGAATATCAAATTATACGAAATTTAATAAATAGATTTAGTTCTAAAATTTTTATTTTAATAATTTAAATGTACAGGGTGTCCCATTTTGGTTGCCACAGCGGGGTATCTTGGTTATTATTAAAGATATAACCATGCGGTTTACGAGCGAGCGGAGCTACATTTTTTTGTGGAACAAAAGATGTCATAAACAAAGCCATCTTAGTTTCTGAGCAACAGGGCGATTTTGAAAATATTCCTTTTTTAGTGTTCTTTGTATCTAATTTGGTTAATAACGTATCAAAAGGTAAAAACGGATTCTTATATAACTTTTTAGGTAGAATACAGAGACGTAGTAGGCATTTTCTCAAATGTTCTTGGTTTAAAATTTTGACCAATGTTGAGTTTTTTAAATGGAACACCCTGTATATTTGTCAAAAATAAACTTTGCTTTTTACAAGTTTTTAAACATATATATATATATATATATATATATATATATATATATATATATATATATATATATATATATATATATATATACACATTATTGGGAAAATTTATCGGGTTTGCGGTCTGTGGATTAATTAAAAGAAACTCCTTTTTCTTAAATAACCCTATATTTCGCCATTGCTCAATAACTTCCTCAGGAGAAGTAAACTACAAACAATGACAAAGAAAAGGACACATTAAAAAGAATATACATAATAAAGTTATAGTTAAAAAATTTAAAAAGACATTAAAAAGAATGGATAAATACTGACTAAAAAAAAACTTTACTCCCAGAAATAGAGTTATTCCACAACACTTAAAACCAACAACACGCTCAACATGGTAACGTAAATTAAAATAAAATATCTTGTAATATAAATATACATTCCTGAATGACAAAAACATTAAAAAAAACGTAAATACTTATCCTTTTTAAAACCAAAAAAAAGCACATTTAACACATTATAATAACCAACCATATACAGTGTGGGACAGTTACATGCAATTCAAAATATAAGAATAAATATTACTAAGTTGACTAGTATCAGATTTGTAGTTAATAAAATGTTTGTTTTTCCTAATGTGGCACATTTCAAGGAACTTTTTAATTTTTTAACATTTTAGTGTTTTCTAAAACATCTTAATAAATACTGTCATATATATATATATATATATATATATATATATATATATATATATATATATATATATATATATATATATATATATATAGAATACAGTGGCGTACCAAATTTTTCTTGGATTTACTTTCTTTGAGATATTAGCCAGAGTTGCACTTTTTAAATGGATCACCCTGTAGAGAGCGTTTTAAAAATATAATATAGTCGAAACTAATTTTTATAAACAGCATGAAAACATGCAATTATTTACTTTTTAACATAGGCGGCTTTGGTTTAAATTAATGACAGTCAAATTAATCAACATCAAATGCCTTCTCGCACCAAAAAATAATCTAGTAATATAAACATTTATTAACAAGACAACCTAAGGGATAAAAATAACAATTTTACGCTAGAATTGTTCTTAGCCTTACACAAATAGACAAACTTAACTACTAATTTTATAAATACTGTTCGAATTGGCATTGTTGGTATAGCGTCTGTAGTCTTCCTAAAGCATTTTCAATTAAGAAGCGGGCTCGCAACTTTTTAAAGGTATTTTCCGTGGCCTCTCTTAATTCTTCAATTGTTTCATACCTCCTTGAGTATATTTTACCTTTTAAATACCCCACAAAAAATAATCTAACACTGAGAGGTCCGGAGACCGTGGTGGCCATCGAATAGGTCCGTGCGTTGCTATAAATCAATTAGGAAAGTGCTGTTCCAACCAGTGTTGTATCACGTGAGAGTTGTGAGCCGGAGGCCTGGCGTTCCCTGGAAAAAATACCGTGTTCATTTTTCTGGCTCCAAAACCTTAAGTTATTTCTATTGAGGATACCCGCACTGGTAAAATGGGCTTCGTCCGACCAAATGATCTTCCTTTTAAAAATTATTCTGCCTTTCACACATATTGAGAAACCAGTTACAAAACTCCACTCTTCGCTCAGGATCGCTAGGATGAAGATTGTGCACAAGTTTTGTTTGTTATTGAAAGGTTTGAATTTATGTCGTTTTAATATTTTAATATACTCCGATATTTTCTTCTATTTGCCTGCAAGATGTCCCTGGGGTATTTTCAACTGATGCCAAAACATTTATTTCAGCTACTTCATTATCTTTACTATAATTTTTCGGCCTAGGTTTATTAAATGGCCCATATTGAATTAGATTGCTTTGTATTTTACGAAATATGCGCCTATCAGGCTGTCTTCTTTTCGGATATCTATATAAAAATCGAGAAAAAGGTCAAATTTGAAAAAAATGTTATTCGTTCTTCTAACGTATCTATTTAGATAAAGCTTTGCCGCCTCATCGACGTCTTCGTTGGATAATATTAAACATCTATTCATATTATACTTTTCAAAATGTTCAAAATTTTGGTTTTGTGACATATTTTTTAGATAAATGATAACGATAATCTAGGAACTAACATTAAAGAATTCAATCAATCATTTGACGATGATTAATTTGACTGTTATTAATTTAAACCAAAGCCGCCTATGTTAAAAAGTAAATAATTACATGTTTTTCATGCTGTTTATAAAAATAAGTTTCGAAAAAATTAGCACGGTGTAACTTCACTCATAAGCGAGAAACCCCGTAAAACACACGAAAATAGGACACCCTGTATAGGTGATTTATTGCATTTGTAATAATTAAAGAGTGAAAATGCTAATTGATCTATGTGCCAAAATATAAATTTTGTTTTATTTGTCCAACAATATATTCTAGTGGCAGCCCCAATATTCCTTAAATTATTTAAAATCACAGTGCCAATTTCACCATAGCCATTTCAAACGAAGTGCAAAGTTGACGCCAGCCGTAAACCCAGTTTTACGTTCCCTAATTATTTTTTTGATTTCTGGGGATTTTTAATTTTGACACTTGGAATAATTAGCACTTTCACTTTACAATTAATTTCTTAGGTATAGTCTATCCATGCTCCCATTTTCAGATTTGCAATGCGAATATTCCCACATCAGTAAATTTTGTTTTTGAGATTCACTTAAGCTACTACTATATTCGATAAAAACTATTAGTCCATTACTGACGGACAAAAGTATCAATTAGCTAAATCTAGTAACTTGATTTTTTTTAAAGCCGGTGTTGGTGAGGCATTTAGAAAATGTTAGTTTGGATAAACTATAGTAAATATTGTTGGGAATATTCTATTTAGGGTTTAATTAGACCTGGTTTAGTAATTTCCCGCCAAACAGTAACGATATGGGGCTTCACAGATTGTTGTAAAAAATTAGGAGCAGATTCTTCTATTAAAATCCATTAAAAATATAAAAAAGTTTATATAAACATGGTTCTAAAAATGCATTCTTTCGTAGATACAGGGTGTTAAAGTTTAAAAAAGAATCGGGTTTTTATTATTATCTTAAATATTCCTTATCCAATTTTAATATAATTTCAAAGAGTTATTTGATGCAATAAGAGGCTAATTAAACCCTACCTTGACTAAATTTTTTCAGGCGGCCAGTTGCGTTCTAAGCGGTACTTAAACGAATATTTTTGACAAAAAATAATGTACGCCACTGACTTTACTGAAATTTTTATGTTTTGTGTCTTATACATACACCACAGAAAACCTTCGAAGTAGTAGTATAGATTCGACTTTTGTACCTTAAACTTGAGGCATTGACAAGTAAAGATTTTGTCGTTGTTGTAACTATAGTTACGTTCCATTATTAATAAAGGTATATAAACAAAGACACGTGTTTTTATACGAGGTGATTCAGAAAGTTCCAAAATATTATTAAAAAACCGTTTTTTTAACATTTAACACTTTGTATCAGGGAAACATTGCATTGCATTCGGAAACCATGTTTATAAGAACTTTTTTCATATTTTTTATAGTAGAATCTGCCCTTAATTTTTTTAAACATTTTGTAACACCCTATAATTTTGTGTTTTTAAGACGTTTTTTAAATCGAAGTAGTGTCTGCAGTTTTCTTTTTGTTACTTTTTAAAATTTGTGGATAATAATTTTCTTGTGTACTATTTTTGTAGATAATATCTTTAATCAAATTCCTGTATATCACAATCTTGTCACATCTTAGAACTAAATTTTATATAAGTTCTAAGCTAGGTTTGGTAGCATTGTGATATCATTCCTTCTCTTAGTTTTCCATACTTTAAAATGCAGTCACATTTGTCAATAAATTTAATAAAAGAAATTATTTTGGATGTGTGGATGTACAATTACAGGAAAGAAAAAAGTTTTTAGTAGGGAAGTTCACGATGCTAAGTGGGGATTTACTCTAGCGTCATAGAGACCTATTGGGTTGCAAAGCTTAGATGATAAGAACACAAAAATGTTATATAATGTATACCCTTTTCTTCGTTAGGGAAGAGGATATTAAATTTTAATTTAATGTGTAATATGTTAAAAATTACTGTTTATATTTCGACTGGTGGAAATTGTTCGGATCGTATCAGATTACATTTTTTTTATCCTGGAATTATTTTCTTTAATAAAAAAACGCCTTGCTCGAAAATGTTGAAATGACGTTTTTTTAAAAAAAACGTTGTAGACCTCCGCTTTCTTTACGTCACTCTCAAATTCTCAGATTAATGGAATATACACTGTTTAGCATGTAATAACTCACCCTATATTAATCTGACGCGCTCGAAAATTTCTGATGGATATACAGGGTGTTATAAATTTGATGCATTAGCATTGCGATTGAGCCAAAGTTGCACTTTTTTATGCTTAACAATATTCCGTTTTAAAAATTTAAAAACTTGCAGCTGTTCCGGAATTATTCGGAAAACCGAAATTTTGCGAAAATTTTTATATTTTTTCTCAGCTTATTTTAGGAGATATTTTAAAACCAACGACACATTAATATTGCCACTTTTTCTGTTTTATAAAATTATGTCACTAAATTTAAGATCCGACGTTTCATCTTTGAGCCACCATCATCAACTTCGTTTTTTAAATGGGAGGGATATTTGGTTTTGGGCTTAATAAACTTGAAGTTTAATTCTAAATCCAACGATATATCACACTTTACATTTATGCGACGTTTCGAACCGAAAAATCATTATCTTTTTCTATTTCGCAATTACAAATAACGATTTTCTCCCAAACGTAGATTAAATTTAATGCTTTATCTAATTACGTATGAGTAAATGTCTGTAAATTACATTATTTCTTCTAGCTTGTTAGTTAAATTGTAAATAAATAAATAAAAATAATTTTAACACACTGCCGCCCAATGAAATAACACCGTATGTGCATTTTTATAACTTTTGAGAAAATGGCGTTTAAAGATTTGCCTCATAAAACTCCTTGCCATTTACATAGAAGATATAAATTTAAGGGGGTGGGGTAAGGGTTTGTAAATCAAATTATTTTTTTTTGCCTTATCTTATTGTTAAACATTTAAAGAATATATTCTTAAAATTTTAAGTCGATCTGAGCAAAACTTTTGAAGTTTAACCATATGTACGTACAAAATGGCAAAATTTATATCTTTTTTAAGCAGTTTTTGTTTTATAAAAATATCGATTTTTTTGCAACAATAGAAAGATTTAAGCTAACAGAATACGAAAATATCAAAAACTCATTTTTGAAAAAATGTCACATACGGTGTTTTTCCGTTGGACGGCAGCACAGGCCCACAAAATAAAAAAGTGGTATGTGATGGTTATAGGACAAAGATTTTCTAACATATTTTTTACTGTTAAACACTAATCTGAAGTCAAAACTAGTGTAGTTAAACTGCAAAAAAACCAAATTGCGGGGGCCAATGGGGCACTATCAATTTTGTTTTTTTTTATTGAAAAGGGGGTTAGTGTAGCACCTCATTTTAAAGGTCCTTTGTTACTTTATTTAACGCCACTTTGTTTTTGAAAATCGGCCCAGTCGTTCCAGACTTACAAGCCAATACCATTAAAACCGCACTGTATAGTATTTAAGCCAAATTTCAAATGGTCGTAAGTCTGGAACGATTGGGGTGATTTTCAAAAACGAAGTGGCGTTAAATATTGTATTGAAGGGCCTTTAAACTGAGGTGCTACATAACCTCCCTTTCAATAAAAACAAAATTGCTAGTGCCCCCTTGGCCCCCGCAGTTCGTTTTTTTGCAGTTTGACTTCAGGTTCGTGTTCAGCGGCAACAAAATTTGTCAGCAAATCTTTGTCCGATACCCAGCACAAACCACTTTTTTATTTTGTGGGCCTATGTAACGAGTAGTTATAAAAAATTCATACTTACCTGCAAACGGAAATTTCTCCGAACGTTTGGGGGAAAATCGTTATTTGTAATGGTGAAAAGTGAATGATAATAGTGCTTCGGTTCTAAACCACGCATAAATATAAAGTGTGATATACCTTTGGTTTAGAATTAAAATTCAAGTTTATTTCTACCATTAAAAAAAAGTTGATGATGGTGGCTCAAATACGAAACGTCGGATCTTAAATTTAGTGACATTATTTTATAGAACAGAAAAAGTAGCAACGTTTATGTGTCGTTGGTTTTAAAATATCGTGTTAAATAGACCGAGGAAAAAATAAATACTGTTACGAAAATTTTTTTTCCGGATAATTCCGGACCGAATATTTTTAAGCGTAAAACAGAGCAACTTTGCTTAAATTTAACCCACTCTTTATCTCTTATGATTACTGAGATAGCAATGCTAATGCATTAAATTTGTAACACCCTGTATTTTGTGTTTTTACGATCGACCTTGTATACGGAGATGACCTTTTGTTTTTTGTTTTTGGTAGTCAAAAAGTTTACAACGTAAAAGTGAATGTTTAAAGGAGGTAACAGAGTTGGGTCGTATGCGAATACGTATACGTACGTATTCTGAATAGTATTCAGAATACATTTTGCCGGTATTCGAATAGTATTCGAATACATTTGTGTGTTTGGTATTCGGTATTCAGTAAAATACTTGTTTGGTTAGTATTCGGGATTCTGTATTCGAATACTTTTAAAGTATTCGATGAATACTTTTTGGAGTATTCGAATACCAAAATTGTCACAAGTAGAATACCAAAAGGGAACAAAAAGTAGGGAAAATGAGGTAAGGACCTTTTTTTTGTATTCAAATTTTTAATCATCGCTTTTTTTTCTTTCTCTAGTATTCGAATCTTTTTTCCAGTGTTCGAATACCGATTCCGGGTGTTCCTGAATACCGAGTATTCGACTACTTTTTTCTTCAAAGTATTCAGATATTCGGTATTCGAATACTTTCTTTTTCGGTATTCGTATTCCTATTTGAATACCGATTTTCACTATTCGACCCAACTTTGGGAGGTAAGGACCTTTTTTTTTTGTTTTTTTGGTCTTTAAAGCTTTTAATGGAATCATGGGTAGGGGGTACCACAGGAGTGGATTGCTTAGGGCATCAGGTACTCTTAATGCGGCACTGATAATGATAGTTTTACTAATAATGCTCTACTAGGATTTAAAACTAAATTAAATTTGCACGAAATACCAAAGTTTCTTCATTTAATGGGTTAAACATCCAGTAACCCGGCATGGTACCCTGATATTTAGGCATAAGGCTTCGTGAGAGTCGCAAATATAAAAAAACCTTTAAGTCAATTTACTAGTAAAAAAGTTTTCCAGTTTCTCAAAGGTCCATAACATTATAATTTGCACATAGTTACGGCTTCCATTTTTTAGACTACAAGAATGAACCCAAACCTGTTGTGGAACCAATGAAAAAAATACGAAAAAAGAAAACTCGAATAATAAAGAAAAATATAAAAAAAATGATAAGAAACGCTGGTCAAAGGAGGAGATTGAAATATTCAAACAACATTTTGACCCATTTATTAAAAGTAACCGTTACCCTTCTGGCAAACAGATAAAAAGAATTATTGAAGAAACAAAACTTAATCGCAGTATTTCACAAGTCAGATCAAAAATTCAAAATAAGATAAATCTAAATTTATTTGGGAAGTATTAGTATTCTGTTTTTGTTTAAGTTATATAAGATAAGTATGCAGGGTATTAAGAAATCTATAAAATAGGGTTTTTTTTCTGATTAAGATGTTTAAAAAATGTTTTTCGGATGTGCCTCTCCGATAATCCAAAGAAAATATTTTGATACTTGTCAAGTAACTGCTGTTATAGTTGCAATTAATATGAAAAAAGTAATTTAAAATATCGGAAAGTAAAGTTGGGAGTAAGAATATAATGACTATCTACGGATGCGGGTTTACAAGACTACGCAAATAGACCCAATCATTTTATTCAAAGAAAAATATTTTTCATAATAATTGATCGTTTGAATGTTGATTTTGTATACAGGGTTCGCTGTGTTGTGTAGGAATTTAAAGAAACCAGGTGTTAGAAAAGTAAATTATGAAAGTTTTTTAGGAAATTTCTTAATAAAAATTTAAAAAAATCAGTTTCATGAAACTTTTGATACCCCTGTAACATTAATAAACTCATTAAAACAGATATTCTATATTAATTTTATAACTGATATTTTGCTTAAAAATGAAAAATAAAGGTTTTTTACTCTTGTCGAAACATCACGTTTTGGAAATTTTTACGAACCCTGTATACAAAATCAACATTTCTCTCTTCGTGAATCATATTTTTTTTACTAGCAAAAATTTGTATGAAGATTAACATTATCGAAAAATTAAATTTTTTATCCGTTTGTCCCTTTGTAAAGCTGTTTTTACAATTTGAAAGATTTCTTGCATGAAAGTTTTCTTGCTGCAATTTTTATCTGCGCACTTTGCACCAATTTTTAAAAAGAGAAAAATGAGCGTGCGCAGGTCGAAGCATTGAAGAAAGAAAAATTGCATGCAAGAAAAGTTTCAAACTGTAAAAACAACTTAAACTCAATCCGTAACCAGTTTGTAGAAAGTTACCACCCGCAGCAGTTACGTGAAAATCTACAAAATGTTTTGTTCGTTGTTATTCGACTTAAATAAATGATTTTTAAAATACGTTTTCTATGTTTTTTTTTTAAATTTTGTTTTGTGTATCTTATTTACATATGTATACAGGGTGTCTCTAAAAGATCTGCACAAAATGCTATCGCAAATTCCTGGAGGAAAATACAATAATTTAACACAATTTACCATAATCGAAATTTTGATCGATACAGGTTGTCAAAGTCATTTATATTTAAAATATTTTTATGTTTTTTTAATTATTAAAAATTTCTTTACGAAATTCAGTATTGGGAGCTCTTTCAGGCTGGGAAATCGAAATCTGCCTATGTTTTGTTGTCAAATGTAGAGGGAGCCACTTACAATCTATGTTCAAAATGCCATAACTTTTTGTTCCCCTGTATTTTAATGCTATAGTGAAGAACTTCCGTTCTTTTTCATTTTATAAACAAAAAATGTATAATTAATTAATATCGCTACGGGCAACCATTTTTAAGATATTTCAGATTAAAGGTTTAATTTCACACAAAAACATTATTTGTATTCCTTTTAAATTTATTTGGGCCACCCAGGTTTTCGGAAAGTTCTGTACAAAGTGCGACCATATATTTCCTAGGCTAAAATAAAAAGATCTAATCTAATTTACCAGAGTTGATAAGTTGATCATTTTGCAAGACACAGGGTGTAAAAGTAAAACATTAAAATGGAAAAATTTGAAAACCGGTATCTCGCAAAAGATTAATTTCTCACTGGGGTAAATGGCATTAGATCGTTCTATTTTGACCCAGAGAATGAGTGATGGAAGGCAATGGAACATTCTTGTATAAAATAAAACCTTTAATTGGAATATCTTAAAAACTTGATCATAGAGATATTAACTATGTATACCTTTTTGTTTAGAACATATGAGGTAATAGAACTTCTTTACTATAGCTATAATATACAATGGACCCTGTATCTTGTTATCGATCAAATATTTGACTAAATGGAACCCTGTATCTCGTTATCGATCAAATTTACTAAGGTAAATTGTATTAGATCGTTGTATTTTGGTCCACGGAATCTGTGGTAGCATATTGTACAGTCCTTTTAGAGACACCCTGTATATTTAGAGTATTTTTTTGACTTTTTTGAATAATTCATATTTAAAAGTTGTCTTCCAGATATTTAGCAATCTATCAACAATTTAACAATTTGTAGAAAAAAGTGATTATTTTTGCATATATGCTACACCCATTTTTTCGTTCTATTGTCGATAGCTAACTTAATTTTTACAGCTTTCAAATTATGTTTTAAAGCTCCACAGATAAAATTTAGCAACGAGATTCAGATATTTTAATATTTAGAACTAAATTTCTTGCACCTGGTATTTTCCTGTTTGTTAATCTTGTATTATAGTTTTAGTTATGATACCCTGCTCATATTTTTCAAGTTTTTATTAAGATTTTTTAGTGTTAAAAATTTATTAGATTAATAAATAAAACCTGCCAATAAAACCAAATATTAGTTTTGTAAGAGAGTACATTTGTGAAAAGTATATATTTTTACTACTATATTTTTTTCTTGTTTAGTTGTCTTGACAAGTTACTTGTTTTTTGTCCTGTTTTGCATTTTTATATGATCTATATATGTATAAAACTGTCTACAAGAAATTAGGCAATACACATCAACAAATAACAACTTATAGAAATCAGTAAATATTTTTGAATATGCTACGTCTGTTTTTCGTTATAGTACCTATAGTTAATTTAAACTTTAAATTAATAAATACGAGTACTTTAAATTAACGAAAAACGAGACTTATATGGTTTAATAATCAAAACTAAATTTCTTGCACCAGTTGGTTTTTTCTATATTACTCGTTTACTCGTTTTTTTAGTTATGATTGAGATATGATGCTCATATTGTTAAAGTTTTCATTTGGATTTTTTGGTATAGTTGTAGTAATAAAACTTGCCAATTAAACCAAATATTAGCATTTTAAGGAACTAAATTTTTAACGACGTTCTATATTTTTGTCACTATATTTTTGCCATGTTACTTATTTTTTGTGTTGTTTTTTAATTTTTGTATGCTCTATAAATAAACGCATTTATTACTATTATTAGTTTTATTTTTAAATTTAAATTTTTAAGTTAAATAACATAATGTATTGTGTTCGTTACAACATTCCCTATTAACCATATTACAATGTGTCTTAAAAGAGTTTTTTTTATTTAAAATTGCAAAAGAGATTCTCGAGGGTCAAAAACTAATGTTTCAGAACGTATTGACAAAAAATCTTATTTAATTTTTCGAAAATGACAAAAACACAAATTAAAATTGGGCTGATATGTATCACTAAATATGCGCTCTCAAATTACGAAGAAAAAATTTGGATCCGTTTTACAAAATTACACTCCCCCACAAAAACAAGTTTGTGGTCCGAACTAGACCATGGTATCGTTATGTTTTTGGTATTCGGATTCAACGACTCCAAAAACATAAAGATACCATGGTCTAGTCTTTCGGACCACCAACTTTTTTTGTGGGGCTTTGTTATCGATAGCGTCATGTTCCAAATTTGTGACATACTGATAAATATTCCTTATATAAAAAAGAGTGCAACTAAAAACACTAATTATCGGTCCCGAGTATATTTGCAAAAAATGAATTGTTTTGAGTTTCTTATATTTAATAATAGTTAGAAACAACGACCATATTATACCTACTATTAGTTGTTTACGGAGACACTCGAACAACGGCTGCCAGACATACGAAATACCATTGCTAAGTTTACTAAATAAATTCTAGTTGTTTTAAATTATTACCGCTTACTTCCTTACTTACCATTTCTTCTGTATTTAATAGTTTGCACTAGTTTTGGGCACCCGCTATGTATGTTCTAAAATTATTAATAAGTTTATAATTATAAAACTCTAACAAAATTAAGTATCTGAGCCAAATACCAGCAAAAGACCATGTGCTGAAGACTGTCGCTATGGCGTTGAGTTGTGGATAGAGGAAAAAATTGAAAGTTACTCTATCTTTAATTTCAGTGCTTTAACATTGGGCCTTGAGCGTCTCATTCGTGTTGCGAATAATGTTTGGCTATCTCTTTACGATTACGCAAAATTTCTCGTAAGGTGGAATTCGCTTAGCCAAATAAGTTAGACAGTGGTAAGTAAAGTCGTTCTTTACACATCGTGCCACTTTAATACGTTCATAAGGAATTTTTACCAATGCGTAAAAGGAGACGCTCTAAAGCGAGACCGATGCTGTGTCCTATCCTGAAAGTTTACATTTATACATCCTTTGTCTAATCTCTACCTGCTAGTCTTAAACACATTGAAAGTCAGTTTAAATGTTTCGAGCTGGCACGACGTGTATACAGAATGTTCGCTAATTAGTGGTACACAGAAAGACCACAGGTTCCCTATGCCAGTAAAAGATTACAATTTAGCCAAACATGCATAAATCCAAAAGTTGATAATAAGAAAAGATACAGGATGTCAAAGTTAAAACAAATATTTTTAATATTTTTAATAATTTTTGATACTTTTTAAATATTTTAATCTATCTAGGGTTTTTCAGACATTCAGATCTGATATTATTTTTATGTGTAAAGTAGAGAGCGCTAGCTACACTACTTGCTACTAAAATTACCGGCCTTATTTAAATAGTGCTTGTACCCATAATTAAGAGTTATTGCAAATTATGTTGACAGTACACATTAACCTATGAAAAGAGGAACAAATTTGTAGTAGTCTTTCTTTATTGTTTTGTCTTGTGGGGTTTTTTATAACACAATTACAGAAACATATTTGGAAAAGCAAGATTTTAAGTATTTTTACTCCTAATAACTTTTCCATTTTGTGATCGGCAGCCGTTCGGTTAGACGAACAGTTCCGAAATTGAAATAGGGCCAAAATAAGGCACGACCTAAAACCAACATCAATAAAGCCGGGCACTATACTTATTAAGGGAGTCCTTATTCTACCATGCATCTGCGCAAGCTCAAATGTCAAAATAAGGTCGGTATTATTAGTGTCTGGCCTTATTTCACTGTACAATAATTCTCTATTATTTATAACAAGGCTCAAGAACTATTTATTTTTATTTTTACAGATTTTTTAACAAACAATCTACGGATGGGTATTACAAGTGCCGACTCTGCGACAAGCGGTATAAAACGTCAAAGGGACTCTATGGCCATACGAAGAATATACATGGAAGTGAGGTCAAGCTTCACCATTGCGAATATTGCAGTTTTTTTACTCTCTGGAAGTCAGCTTTAGTTAGGCATTACAGTATCTTTCATATGGAAGCAATAAGTAGAAAATATCCTACACCTCTATCCAAATGCTACCATTGTTCTTATCAAACGCGGTCCAAACAAGAATTATCGCGCCATATAGAGGACAATCACGTGTATAATAAATTTATTCGATGCAGTTTATGCAGGTCGCGATTTTCTGATAATATTGCTTTTGCAGAGCATTTAGATAAAGAGCACACAAGTGTAGATACACAATTCTCGAAAGATACGCATCAGGAAGACATACCTGGTAATCATCGAATGACATTAACTTCAAGTCCAAAAGATTCTGTAATCAAGATGATTTGTTTGAAATGCGATAACATTTTTCATTCTCCTAATGAGTATAAAGAACATCAGATTAAAGTTCATGGCGTTTTGGCATCATGAGTGCCTTTTTAAAACACATTGTGTTGTTTTAAATGGGTATAAACTCGGTCAGTAATGCCTTCGAGTCTACCTGAACCCAAGGGAGCTCGTGACTTAGTGCAATCGTGTGTATACTGAACTGATGTAAAGCGACCTGGCGATTCCTGATTTTATGATTAGGGTCAAGCAGATCCTAGCGTGTGTACTTGGGTGATTCATTTTCGCAAAAGTTTGTCTTTTTCTCGGTGCTCAAGCTTAAGCATCTTAATACCAATTTTAACTTCTTACCTTTAGTACCTCCACCAAATATTAGCCTCGTATACACGGCCGATCGTAAAAAACAAAAATATATCCATCAGAAATTTCCGAGGGCGTCAGATTAAGATAGGGACAGTTAATTACATGCTTAACAGTGTATATTCCAATAATCTGACAATTTGAAAAAGACGTAAAGAAAGTGGAAGGCTACAAAGTTGTAAAAAACCGTTATTTTAACATTCTCGAGCGTGGCTATTATTTTTTTAATTTTGAAGAAAATATTGCAAGGATAACGTAAAATATATAATCCAATAAGATCCGAACGATTTTTACAAGCCGAAATAATAACATTATTTTTAGTCATATTTAAAAATCTATAGCTGCTTCCCCCACCGATGAAAATGTATACATTACACAATTTTTTTCTTCCTATCAACTAAGCTTTGCAACCCAATAGGTCTCTATGACGCTCGAGTTAATTTCCATTTAGCTCGTGGGCTCCCCCACTAATAGTGAAAAGTGGCTAAGCATTAGAAATTAAAAAAAAAAAAATACATGTTTATTTTAAATGGAAAAAAATCAAATTTAAATTCGTAAGAACTTAAAATTAATATTAGGAGCTCGAACTTTGCGAAATTTTTTTCCTACATGCACCGAGATAAAAACTTTGCAAAAATGAATCACCCTAGTGTGTACACTTCTGCGTGCCAAGCATTAAGTTTGTAATAGTTCCATATACACTTCTTTAGGCATTTGCACGAAATGTCTGTAGTGATCTGGTTCTCATGGTAGCTCATTCGGGCTTCTTTTAAAATAACCTGATTTATCTCATTCTTAAGGGAAAATGTGTACGCAAATAACAGTATCAGTTTTACTTGCGGATTTCCCTCCTGGTGGGATCGGTAGCATGTCTAACCGTACGTCGATTCAGATTAATGTTTTTTGTAGTTTTTTTGTTTTGATTTTGTTAATACTATACCAAAGAATTGCTAAATCTCGTTTTAGATTAGAATTTTTGCAAGGTGGACATTGGGTTATGCGCACATCGACGGCATCGGACGGACGGTACCGAACGGAAAAAATATATTTAGTGAAATTAAACACACATGCATATGCGAGTCATGGGTAAATCTTAAGAGGTAACAATTTTTAACCGTGGGTGAAAACCCCTGGGTTGAAACCCCCAGACAGGAACCGGCTTAAATACTTATCAGATAACGTAATCTCTGATCTGTATCGCACATATGGAACGATATTGGCCGGATTTAAATTTAAGTTGCTATATTTTTGCAGGATTTTTTAAATTCTGTGCCTAGCTTTCGCACATACATACATGCGCTGCTTTTTTAATTTCACCGAGACTTATTTTTTCCGTCCGATGACGTCGTAGGTGCGCGTACCTTAAATGGAATACCTTTTGTGTTCATTGAACGAACATTTTTGTATTTCGTTAAAACTGAATGAAGGAATGAATTTGCTTATTTGTGATGGAACATTAAAACAAATCACTTTTTATCTATGGAACAAAAAATAAATGACTAATTGTTTTAACTATTTAAAAATAGTCTTATTAGAAAAAGGCAAGGGCATTAAAGTTTTTCAAGTTGTATTTTTTAAGCATGGGTTAAAATTGGCAAATGTAGTGAGATATTAAATACGTTTTGGAAATAGTAAAACAAATAAAGCAGCATGTACGTATGTATATGTAGATGTATAGATATTTTTTTACGAATTACCTAACTATGCAACGTTATGGCAACAAAACTCATTTACTCAATTACCTGAAATATAGTATAGATTTTTGGCTTACAATTAAATTTTTTTACTTCATTGAAAACCTGTACAGAGTGTCCCACTTTTAGCTATAATTGTGGGGTATCTCGGTAATTGGTAAAGATAGAACCTTGCAGTTTTCGTGAATCCGAGTTATTGTTTTGTTAAACGAACCCATTTATTATTAAAAATATTGTATCTTTCTGTTATCTCTTGTATCTTAATTTACTGACGTCTTGTTAAGAAGGTAACAACGGATTCTTACAAAGCTTTTTACGTAGATTACAGTGTCGTAGTCAGTTTTTAATACCATTGTGAAAAACAATCACACGAAATATTGATTTTTTTTCAACGGCTTACCTCGTAATTGCAACCAGAAGCGTGAGTGCCCTACTCACTCTCTATATCGCATTTTTTGGCAGGTTATTCTAATTGGTTGGATTAGTACATAGTGTAAAGATGTACCCTTACTCAAAAATGTCATAAAAGCTTTTTCGTGGGTCCTTACATTTAGGGACGTTCCCAAAAAATCACTTTTCTTAGTATTTTTTAAACTTTGAATATACATACTTATAAGTGTCCTCTAAACATAGGAATGTATAGAATATGAGATATAGGCTTTTAAAATTTGCATATTTAACATGTAAGTCCTATCCAGACGTTTTAGGGCACGTTGTGTCGACGCCTCTAGAGACTTTAATGGTCGCAATACTTCTTGGGACCGTCCTTAAGGCTAAGGGATACAAGTGTATTTTTGTAATATTGCTTGAGGTAGCTTAGTTCAAATCTAAGCTACTTTTGTCATCTGTGGTTTTTTTTGTAGCTCAAATATAAATATAGAAATATAAACGAATTTGATTATCTTAAAAATCCAAGTTGGACCTGACCATCCATACATTAGAGCTTAAGTACAAATTTAGGTCATAATACGTGGGTATTTTTGTATTTTTTTATTATAAAGTACCTATATGTTAGTGGTAAGAATACAATTAATTACAGAATGCAGATATTGCATTGTGGTACACGTGATATCGCGGGTGACACGGGCATTACCTCCAATTTGTCATTCTTACCAAAATTTTACATTTTTACAAATTTAATTTGTGGCTTAAAAATACACCTAATACTAAAACATCATATTTCTATAAGTGGCATAGCTAACATACTTTAAATACTTACCCAAAATTGACAGAATAATTAAACCAGTAGCAGATTAGACAGTTGTGTATTTCTTGTAAAAAGAAATTACTTGGGAGATTTTGCCTGCTCACCCGCTATAAAGTGTGCCCACAAATGGACTTAACTAAACCTGTAAAATGTTTTATTTTTAATATTTCGAAAAATGGTTATTCTTTGTAAACATTTTAGCTTCGTCTGAAATGCTAACAGCTATAATAAAAATTGACCATGTGATATTGAGCGTGGTTCAAAATTCTAAAATATTATTTTGAAAAATGTAAAAATCTGAAAATATATAATTTTAAAACAACTTTATTAAAAATTATTTAAAATTAAAAAAGAGTTTAATACATTTTATTCTTATCGCTTATGATTACTTAGGAAATTTGGGTGTAAACTTTTTTTTTTCATAACTAATTTATTTTACTTTTTATATGCAAACATTATTAAATTTAGGTAAAACAAATATGAATAATAACGCAAAGGTAACAATTTACTCACCAAAAAGTTGACATTTTCATTATATTTAATAAATATTTATAACCCATTTTTTTAATTATTTGCCAAAATACCATTTTCGTAATTGTTAATCCTTCTGTATAATATAAGGTGATTTTGTTAACGCTGTTATTCTGAAAAAGCTTTCTTTTAACTAAATTGTATTTTTTTATTTTAACGTGTACCTTAATTTTCCCTAGAAACCATTACCAATAAGAAATACTGTTTTATACATCTATAAAGAATAACTTTTATTTCGAAATATTAAAAATAAAAAATGTACAGGTACAGTTAAGTCCATCCGTGAACAAACTGTATATTATGTTAAGTTTTTTTTTAAATTTTAATTTGTTATTCTTTATAATCTTTATACTTTTATATAATTATATTTTATGTAAACATGTTTTTTACTTGGAATAAAAAAATTATACTGCTTTTGTAAAATCAACTCTTTTTATTACCACGACTGGTATACGCCTCTTCCTAGTGTCCAAGTTATTTATATCTACATGGATCCAACATTGGAAGAAAATGTATTTGGATGAAAGATATAAAAAAACATACACATTTATCTGAGTCGCTGAATTCGATTGTCATTCTCTTAACCCTACAAGGACACCTGAAGGCCTGAAGGTCATGCATAGGAAAAATCTAAACATATTTATAAACAAGTTTCCTGAGTCACTGAGAAAAACCTTTTTATCCATCCCAGTCACTGTTATCTTGGGGTTTGGTAAAGAGGAACGAAGCTCTAAAGTTTGTGGGCCATTCCACTTTTTGTTGACTTGCAACGTGTCCCTGCGCTTAAATGTAAAAAGTTTTTCTACTAGAGCGTGTGGAAAGCAGCACTTTTTGGCACGCAATTTAGTTTGGAAAGTGTCACTTTTCCTAGTGCGGAAATGTAAACTTTTGCAAATTTCCCACTAAACAGGTACTTAAAATGTTTTTAATTCTGAAGTTTGACTTGGTATAATTTTATTATTGGCATAGTATTCTTTTATTTGTACAAATTAGGTGTACAATCAACGAAATATTCACTAAAAATTAATATTGTTTTAAAAAATTGTTTCAAAAATCCTGGTATATATTAAATTTGCTTGTCAGATTTTTAGTTTTGACAGGTGCTGGTGTCCATATTATAAAAGATCAAAGTCATTAAAAGTCATCTATAATTAAAAGTGTCTTTAGTACATTCTGATCAGTATCGTCGATTTTGAATAAAAAACGTTTTCCATGGAGTCTTCTGACGAGGAATTACCTGAATCCATTCTAAAAGCAGCCGAAATAGCAAATTTAGATTTGTTGCCGTTCATGTCGAAGCACAGTGTGGCGAGAAAAAAATCAAAAGTATGAAAAAGAAGTTTTTATGGCATATTTCGTGTAACTTGCTAAAACATGTAAGCCCAATACCTTATGGTTAAAGTATTCCATGTTAAAAAGTGTCATTAAGATCGAAAAGAACATGGATTCAAGCAAATATTTCAAAGTTACATCATTTTTGAAGAAGCAAAATGTGGGATTTAGACCCAAGAAGGCCCAGCATTTTCTCGAAAGATGAAATAGCAAAATTTATTATTGATGCTCCAAATGATGTCTATCTAGCGATGAAGGTAGCTACAATTTTTGGACTAGCTGGTGCGTGTCGTCGAGAAGAGTTGATGAAAATTAGCATTGATGATATTGACGACAGGGGAATCTTTTATTTGTAAATATTCCAGACTCCAAAAACCATTCTAGCCGAAGTTTTGTCATTTCCGAGGAAATTGAAAATGGAAAATATCTAGCTTTGTATAGAAGGTATATCAGTTTACGAAAGCCCGAAACATAACACAGAAGATTTTTTGTTAATTACAAAAAAATGGCTTGTACTGTCCAGTGCATAAAAATAAATTCTTTTGGCAAGATGCCGTCTAAAATAGCTGCCTATTTACGTCTTCCAAACCCAGAACTTTACTCGGGACATAGCTTTCGCCGTTCCTCAGCTACAATATTAGCTAATTCTGGTGAAGGCATAACGAATATTAAAAGACTTGGAGGTTGGAAGTCATCATCTGTTGCAGAAGTCTACCTAGAAAGCTCTACAAGTTTCAAGACGGACTTATCAAACAAAATTTTATCCAAAATTCATCTACCTTTGAACACAGCAAAATGCACTCAAGACCCATTGTACCGTCTTCTAGCAAGCAACAATGTGTCTTTGTTACCTGTAACGACTACCGGTTCAATTACACCTCAACGGCAATCTCCAACTCTGTAACTTACCCACAACAACTTGCCTCTGCAATTCATTTGCAAAATGCTACCAACTGTTCTTTTACGAATAATGTTGTTAATAATAATAAGCAGTAATGGTAAAAATAAATATTATCAAATGTTTCTTTATATTTTTAAGGTAAAAGTTCCTATGAACGTGTGGTCTAAGAGTATCGCTTTCAAGATACAGAGTGTCAAAGTTTTATTTTTATTTATGTTTTTTCTGCATAATTTCTAAATAATGCCGATTTCCAGAACGAAAATTGGTACCTGGGGTTTTTGACATGAGAAATTTGAATTTGTTCTTAATTTAGCTCTTACTTGTGAGGGCGCTAGCCACATGTATATTCTCACTTTCAAGGCTCATGACTTTTTGTACAACCCTGTATTTACATTTTTGTTAAAAGAAATGGATTCCTTAGTCATTTTTACGTAAAAAAGGTACTCTTATTAGATGACGCTAGGAGCAATCGTTTTCGAAATATTTTAGTTTAAAATAATCGATGCATACGCTTAGTAATAAATATGCTAAGTAAAGACCGCCGAAAATGACGGTTTTATCAAGTAAGCCTAGTCAATGCATTTTGTTTGTGTTGTCATGTAAAAATTCGAGACCTGACACAATTGTTGACGTACTTTGACGTACAGTTGAGTAGTAGGTAATAAATATTAGTGAGTTTTTTTAAAATGAGTTAGAATTTACCAATGCTGAGTATGCTGACATGCATTTTACATACGGACTTGCTAATGGAAATGCTTATGAAGCTAAACGTTTGTATCGGGGCGTTATCGAATCGCATAGTTCCAACTCCAAAAACTTTTTTCAAAAATCCACACGGTCAGTTAAGAGAAACAGGAACATTTGAGAAAGCTAGTCACCTGTCAGGTGCAGTTCAGCAGTAAGAACCCCAGATATCGAATGCAGTCCTTAATATGGTAGAAGAACAGCGGATACAAGCACCAGGAAAGTAGCGTTTACCGTGCCTACAGGCAGGGGGTGGGCATTTCCAACGACATTGTGATTTTGATCTGGTTTTCATCCTGTTTACTATTTAGTGTTCGTCTGTTATTTTTCTTTTAATATTTCATGTTGATTAAAAAGTTAATTCATAAAATTGTTTCATTTTTTCAAAACACATGCATCGATTTCAAACCAAGCCAAACCAAACCAAAATATTTCGAAAACGATTGCTCCTAGCGTCATCTAATAAGAGTACCTTTTGTACGTAAAAATGACTAAGGAATCCATTTCTTTTAACAAAAATGTAAATACAGGGTTGTACAAAAAGTCCATGAGCCTTTGAAAGTGAGAATATACATGTGGCTAGCGCCCTCTACAAGTAGAGCTAAATTAAGAACAAATTCAAATTTCTCATGTCAAAAAACCCCCAGGTACCAATTTTCGTTCGGAAATCGGCATTATTTAGGAAATTATGCAGAAAAAACATAAATAAAAATAAAACTTTGACACCCTGTATCTTGAAAGCGAAGCATCTTAGACCACACGTTCATAGGAACTTTTTACCTTAAAAATACTTGAAAAATCACTCTCTGAAATATCGGACACTTATTAAATAACACCCTATGATGTAAGTATAAATACTACCTTAATTTTGTTCTATTTTATCGTACAAAATTAACAAAAATATTAGTTTATTGGGTTAATTTTGTAGTTTTCGAATCAATTATCAAAGTTTTATTATCTCCTAAAATATACAGGGTACGCAAAAAAAAGAAGATATTATTAAATGCAACTGCCTGTAGATTATATCACCATTATACAGGGTGTTTCCTAACTACGGTACGAAACTAAAGGGGTGATTTCTTATGTATTTTTATAAAAAAAAGTTTCAATAAAAACCTGTCTGTACTTGCTTCTTTTATAAGATACAGGGCGTTAAAGTTAAAAAAGTCGGTATTTTCTAAATATACTTAAAATGCTTTAACCGATTTGGATGAAATTTGGTACACCTATTTAATATAATAGGGCGCTTGTAAATCTCTACCTATATTTAGATAATTGGGTCCAGTGGCGTCTTAATGGGCACCACAGTCAATATTATTGAGAAAAACAGTACGCCACTGAGTTTTTATAAAGTTTGTATTTATTTTTCTATAATTGAGCAAACAAAAATACAGCTTTTAAGTTTCTTGTATTTTCTTATTATCTCGCTTTGTTTTCGAGAAAACGATATTAAAGCCACTTTAAAATACTAAAAGAAATCATAAACATCATAAAATTAAATTAAAATTATTAAAGTACACAATTTCGACCTTTATAAATAAGGAAAATGACAATTTCCGATAAAATACTCTACTGCTCATTTATTTTAAGGCAATTATTGTTTATTTTGGTTTTTACCATGTTGTGTGGTACTTTTTAAAAAGAAAATTGAAAAGGCTATAATTTTTCGAAAACAAAGCTAGATTTAAAAAATATGAGCTTCGCACTAAACACTGATTTGATCCCTTAGTATACAAGGGTGTTATTTAATAAGTGTCGATATTTCGAAGTGATTTTTCAAGTATTTTTAAGGTAAAAGTTCCTATGAACGTGTGGTCTAAGATGCTTCCTTTCAAGATACAAGGGTGTCAAAGTTTTATTTTTATTTATGTGTTTTCTGCATAATTTCTAAATAATGGATTTCCGAACAGGAGTGGTACCTGGGGGTTTTTTGACATGAAATTTGAATTTGTTCTTAATTTAGCTCTTACTTGTAAGGGCTTTAGCCACATGCTTGTATTCTCACTTTCAAGGCTCATGACTTTTTGTACAACCCTGTATTTACATTTTTGTTAAAAAAATGGATTGCTTAGTCATTTTTACGTAAAAGGTACTCTTATTAGATGACGCTAGAACAACCGTTTTCGAAATATTTTTAGTTTAAAATAATCGATGCATACGCTTAGTAATAAATATGCTAAGTAAGACCGGCTACTTGATAAAACCGTCATTTTGGCGGTCTTTATAACTTTTATATTTATTGCTAAACCCAGTATCTCGGTATTTTCAAACTAAAGTATTTCGAGACAACAGCCTCTAAGAGCTTACCTTCACGTAAAAATGACAAGGGAGGCTCCATTTCTTTATTAAATGAGTGAGCCTTTGGCAATGACTTCAGCGCCCTCTGCAGACCAATGGCTAAATTGGGAACAAGTAGAGAATTTGATGTTCCAATTTTCGTTCGGATCATCGGCGACTGATTATGCAGAAAAACCCATAAATATAGACGACACCCTGTCTTGGGCAGCATCTTGCTTCCACGTTCATGAAACTTTTACATCTTAAGCCTCTCGAAAATATCGAACTTTGTGCCTGTATACTACAGTGAGGATATTAAGTCTTTACATACATCATTTGAATGGGACTAAAGGTATCAAAATCGGGTAAAATTTGGGTAAAAAGGTGTCCCACTAAAACTACTTTTTGGCATAAAATTGATTTCGGTCACGTGACGTAGTGCCAAGGGGGCGCTGGCAAATTTTTTTTTATGGAAAGGGGGTCATGTAGTACCTCGTTTTAAAGGCCTTTTAATTCTCTAGTCATCACCGTTTTATTTTTAAAAATCGGCCAATTTATTCTAGAGTTATAAGCGTTTAAAGCTTAGCTCTAATTTGTACATACAGTGCGGTTTTTAAAAGTACTCTCCTTCATAACTTTTCTATAGGACAAGATATCGAAGTCGGATAAAATTTGGATGAAAGGGTAACAGCTTAACTACTTTTTGGCATAAAAATATTTTTTGTCACGTTGCCTAGTGTCAAGGTGGCACTAGCAACTTATTTTCCAAACGGAAAGGGGGTCATGTAGCACCTCGTTTAAGGCCCGTTAATTTTCTACTCAACGACACTTTTTTTTAATCGGCCTAGCTAGACTTACAATTACAAGCCAATTACATTAAAACCGAATTGGTTTCACACTATTTAAGCCACATTTCAAACGGTTCTAAGTCTGGAACGGCTGGACCGATTTTTAAAAGCAAAGTAGCTTTGGGTAGAGAATCAAAGGGCCTTTCAAACGCGGTGCTACGTGACCCCCAATTTCATGACACTCTTTTACCGAAATTTTACTCGATCTTGATATCTTGTTCTATTAAAAGATAAAGGGGGGCAGAACTTTTAATATCTTCACTGTACTTCATTTACGCATACGCCAATTTCAATTCTCATTGTTTATTTTTTAATATTTGGAAAAGTAGTGAAATTGTTTGCATTATTACGAAGGTGATTTTACTTCTTGTCACGTATTTATCTACAACTCAATATTAGTCGGTAAACAGACCTTGTCGCCTTTTATAAACAAATTGCGTTCCTTAACCACCCGTAAATAATTCTCTTTGCTGATGTATCGAGATGGATTATCCACGTGCTTTTTGTTTTACACTTGTTTGGTCAGGATAAAATTATCCCCCTGGCAGATGCATTTAAAGCTGACCTTCAGCACGCTCTCAAAAAGATGATGCGGAAAACTTTAATGGAAAACTGTAAACAACGCGCTAACGGGGACCTTGCGTTTATTTTATTTTACATTATAAATAAGAAACATTTTGAATTGTTAACAATTTAATGTTTACTTAATAGTGTTAAAAATAAATAGTTATGTAAAAACTGACCCATATTCAATGAAATGCGGGCTTTTTCAAAAGTAAGGTAAAATATTCAAGAACCCAAGCAGCAAGCTGACGTCATTTTTAAGTCATTTTTGGTCGTTTTTGGTCATAGGACGTCATCAGACCAAAATTATGACGTCATTTTAACACGTCGTTAAAGTGACGTCTTTTCGACGTCATTTTTCGTCATACTAGCTCATAAAAATCTAATGACGTCATGTTTAGAAAACCCGCCAGAAAAATTTTGTGACATACATCAATTTTAGGCGAAGAACCAATTCTAAAACGGTATTTACCAATTGGTTATGTTGACGTTTAAACAATGTATTATACGTCAAAGTTGTCACCAATTATTACCGCGGTTATAATTGTTTGAACGCCTAAAATTGCTGATTATATAATTCGTGTCAAAATCCAACCGAAATATCATATGACAGAAAAATAAAACTAATAATTTTACAAAATTGAAATAGGAAAAAACACTTCCCATAGATGGAGCAATGTACAATAAACTACAACGTTTATTCAACATCTTCGCTTTTTATCGCCTACACCGTACCGATGAGACCAAAATAGTTCGAGACCAGTCTGCGGTTGGTGATTTCAATTAGCATTGAAGGAAATATCTTCGGGTAAAATTCTTCTTCAGTGTAAAAATCTGCATCTCCAGGTTGGACAGTGTCCCGAGAGATGCGACCTTGCAGTGCAAGGAAATTGCAAGCAGTAAGGAGTTTTTTCCTATATCAATTTTCAAATAAAATATCGTATCATTTTAGCTTAAAAAAAGTATATGCATCAATTTTTCGTCTTAAAGACGTCATTATGACGACATTAACGGGACGTCTTTTGTCTGCGACTTAGGGAGGTTTATTTAACGTCATTTTTCGTCATCTTATGACGTCTTTGCTGACCACATGTGACCAAAAATGACTAAAAGAGACGTCAATAAGACGTCAGCTTGCTGCTTGGAAAAGCATGCTTGGGTTTGTCTTAAAAAGATATTTCGTATAAACTTACGTCCTAAATGGCTTAACTTCTAAGCTATAGTAGTAAGTTATCCAAAATTTGTTTTTGATTCTTAATACCAGCCACTAAATATAATAGCTATTTTCTATTATACATTATACATGATATTTAGCATCATGGAAAAATAATTTATATTTAATTTTAAAAACAAAGTTATTCTTAATAAAAAGTTCTGCATAGTCTAAAACCAAAAATACAACCATCAGATGTTAATTTTTTTGATTGGTTTACGAGGTATTTTAAAAAATGTTTATTAAATTATCTTGAAAACGACAAGCAATAAAAAATAAAAAATAAGTAGTTATGTATATCTTAATTTGCCCTTTAAAACAGTCATGAAAAAAACCGGGTGGCCATTTAAAAAAATTATCGTTGACGTCATATCTCTAGTTTAGGATACACTGTATAATTAATTTTTCTATGACAAAGACCGCAACTGAAAATACTAATCGACGTATCCGACCATTTTCAAAAAATAATGGTATTTGATTTACTGAATTTATTCCAAGTTACAGACTCGCACTGTATTGTTTTTTCCACGTCAGCCAATAAATTAACCCTTAATCGACCCTGTTCTCGCGTGAGATAAGAAATTCCAATTTAAATCAGTCTCTGTCCTAGGGCAAGTCGCGCCCCTTCCTGGCAGAATACCGCGTATGATTCCTGCTATATCTTCCTGAGGTTGCGATATGCCGGCGCATCTTCACGCGCCCAAAGTTTGTTAGCGCGATCACGATAATATAGATCTCCTTTGCCGACGTATTGAGTTAGCAAAGGATGGTTTTATCAAGGAGAATAGAGAGTTAATATGAAAATTTTACTCTCCATTTACCGTAACTCGTTAAAAGCGTTGCAGGAGCGATTAAGCATTGAAATTCATTTTAAATTTTACCAAAACAATTCCAAACTAAAAAAACATACGGGGTGTTTCCTAATTGCGGTAAGAAAATCTAAGAACGTATTTCTAAGCCATGATACAACAAATACAAAAGGCAGGATCTTGCGCATGACGTTTATCACGTGACCACCGTCTCTGACGTAGTAATGTGACTAATTTGTAAACAAAGTTGAAACCCTACGTTTGTTTTCGCGTTTTTAACAGTTTGTTTACCATTTAACTTTGCTTTTTGGCAGTTTTGTCACTTTAAAACCATTTAAGTATTAGATAAAGTACTTTAAACAGTGGTTTATTACGTAAGTTCTGTTTATGCACATATTGACATTCTAAGCTAGTTAACATCAAATATTATATTGTTACATTACCAGACCTAAATTTAAATATTGCGCCAAAAAAGTCACATTGCTACGTCATGCGCAAAGCGAACCAATTTAGAATCGCTGTTGATCCTACCTGCTTGTAATCTTTGTATCATGTTTCTAAGCCATTATCCTCAAAAAAGTTTCTGTTAACATGGGTCCCTAAATTTTTCTGTAAGTTATATAAATGCCAATAAAAAGTTAAAACACATTACTTTTACCAAAAAACATGCCCCTATGTTTTTGTATGGTCCAGGATTATGCAGATAAGCTGATTTTATTATTTTCTTAAAAACTAAGCAACGTTCGTAAAATTAAAAGAAATAAAAAAACTTGTATTTTTAGGTGTTTTATTTGGAAAAAATATAAAAGTGGCAAGAAAGTCAGTGAAAAAAATTTTTTGCCCAATAATATTATTTAAGATACGCCGTCCTACGCCGCCACTGGTCTCACTACTAAAAATTAGTTTACAGCAAAATTAACTTTCCATTTCAACAAATACCACAGCCATTCTATTAAAATCGGATAAGGCATATTTAAGATATTAATAAAAACCAGATTTTCTTTTTAAAGTTTAACACCCCTTATCTTAGAAACAAATCATTTCCGGACCTATGTGTATATAACCTTTTTTCCCTAAAATTGGCTCAAGAATTTACCCTTTAAATTTTCTTACCGCAGTTAAGAAACACCCTGTCTATATTAAAGTATGTAAGAAATTAGTATTAAGTATCTGCCTCTTATGATATAGTACACGAAAAAATTATGCTATTTTGGTGTCAAATTTTTTTAAGCCTTTCAACAAACAATAAGTATATGCTCTTGTTTTAAAAAACATTAAAAAAGTAGGACCTTTATCGCATTTTTTTTAAATAAATAGGAACATCCAAGAATAGATTAAATTTATTTTAAATAAAGAAAACAAGAAAATTTTAAATTTTGACAAACAAAATTCAAATCTGAAAGACTTAAATCAAAGACAATTATAGTCTCACTATATACTCCCAGAACAATGCTAAATTTCTGGTCATCAGTTTGGACGCTGGCTTGGCTGAATTTATGAAGTGGCAAATTATACGTACTGTTTACGTGTGTACTTGATGGATACCCGCTTCATAAATTCCACGAAGCGAGCGTCCAAGCTGATGACCAATAATTTAGCATTGTTCTGGGTGTCTGTAGTAAAACTACAATTGTCTTTGCTTAAACTCTATTTATTATATGCTAAGGATAACAGTTTTATGAAATCCATACAAACATTATTATTTGCAAATAAATCTGCATTCCTTTGTAGTTTTTATTTCGGTACTTTCTACTAAACTAAATTATAGATAAACAAATAAAGATGAGTTAAAGCTACAACTTTGCCTATTTACAATGTCGTCCTTTAATTGTGCAACAAATTGAACTTTTTAATTTTAATTTGTCCAAAAATTTTATTCATAATATGTTAGTTCATGATTCCACAATTTATTAGCAGCGGTTTTATTACACATTTTAACATACACAGGCTAATAAAAATTTAAAACTATGTGAAAGTAAAGTAATCCAATTTAAAAAATACATAATTAGTTAAAAAAGGATAAATAGAAAGAGATGCCCCTCTATTCAAATATTTCATTTACTTAAAAAATAATAATAATTTAACTACGCATATTTCAGTTATTTTTATTCAATATTTTTTAAAGTATCTACAACCACATTAGTTTTAAAGAACTTTTATTATATTTAAGTGTATTTGTAAAACTTAATTTTAATTATCTTTTTACCCAGCCGCCAACTTTATGTTTGCAGCGGCGTACCTACATGTATCGGGGCTCAGGACAAAAATTAGAAGTGGGGCCTCTTAGTTGACAGTATATACATTTTTGCATAAATCTTTTAAGGAATAAAAAAATGGCTCTAAGAAAAACAAAGGTGTCTGAATTTATACGCTACATACTCTTCACGTCAAAAATTTTTAGTGAAAGCAGCGTACCATATTTCTTTTTAATACTACATTTTCTTTACCTTTTTGGGGCCCCTTTTTACCGGGATTCCGAGCCGATCCGCCCCATTACCCCCTCCCCCTCTCGGTACGCTACTGTATGTCTGTTGCGATTAAACATTATTCTAGAATTTCAAAAATATTTAGTACATCTATAATAATGTAATTAATTTTTATAAAAGTGGAACTGATAAAAAGTACCTTTAAAGGTGAAAATGGAAAAAATCACCAAAAATTCATTAGGCAAGTAAGGAAGTATAAAATAAATTAAATGAAATAAAACACATGCTCTTTTTCTCTTTTAAAGAATCTTATAATTTTGGCCTTCAGCTAAAAAGATATAATTTCAGTTAATTTAGTTTATGAATATAAAATAACAATTTGATAAAACTGGTCATTGTCGGTCGTTTTTATAGTAAACAAAAATGAGATTTCCTTTTTGATAAAAAAAACTTGTTTTAAAATATACTGTATAAGTTTGCACACGGCTTTAATAATTATGATTAGAGGCATTTTTGGTCCGATTTAGTACTCCATCTTTGGTTGGTAAAATACCTACCAACCAAGGTTTTTTTCTAATTATCTGCAATAAAAGTACCAAACGAATTTGAATGCTATTATAGAGTGACGTAATGGTTGTAAAGTGGGACACTAATTGTCGCCTACTAAAGTCGGAATACTAAAACGGACTGAAATCGCCTAAGGAGAGGTTTAGGAAACTTATTTTTAGCGGCATATCACATCCCTAATGGGACGATACAATTCGGATCGCATAGGTGATATTTGGCGGCGCCTGCCCCGCAGTCTGGATCAATATCCTTATCGCGTGACGTCACGGCGCTCGCCGCTGCCATTGGCCGTGTCTTAACTCATCCCATTATTTATTAAAAGTCTATGAATGGGTAATTGCAACTGTGATATTTGACTGTAGATCGCTCGACACAACCAAGCCAAATAAAAAGGCTCGAAATCGTTCGAATAAAGTGGCGTTTCGGTACGGTTTGCGGTTTTTACTCTCTCTTTCGTGTCGTGCAAATAATTTCGCATGCTGTGGTGCAGTTATTTAGGCTGACATGACGATGGCTGTCCCCGAGAGACAGGTTTGCGAATCCATGGACGGGTAAGCCTGGCAGCCGGGGTAATGCCTGACGGGGGCTAGAATGGAGGAAGGGCCGGATTTGTCCCACTTGACTCCTGAAGAGCGGGCCATCATCGAGTCGGTCATGGTCCGGCAGAAGGAGGAAGAGGAACGGGAGCAAGAGATCATGAGGTGGGTCCCGTTGCCCAGTGATGGCCTATGACATTTCCTTAAATATTTCTTTTCCACTTCCTTAAGTATAAAGTATACACTTTAAATATACCTTAATCCTGGGACAGTATTCCTAATTCTTTTTTATAATCAAGCAAACTAAATTTTTTAAACATATTTGCTTGGAAACCTTAAAAATTCTAAAGTTTTAAATTAAGTGTCAAATATTAGGCAAGTTTTGTATACTAATATAATTTTGTGATCGGAAACAGCATATTAATAATAAACAATGTTTTTCAATTTGTGCTTTGTACAAAAAAATAATAAATTTTATACATTATTTACAATTTATTTTTTTGCGTTTTTGTTGGCAAAAGTTATTGAAACAGTCTTACCAATTATTTAATGCCAATTTTCTTTGAAATTTTTATGAAAACAATTGCAAGTAGTTTTGAAAATAGGTTGGAAAACAAAATGTTTAGATTTTAAGGATTAAGTATTTATTAATAGTTTAATACCAAAGTTTAAAAATACTTTTTGTCTCATTGTAATTTTAAAATCATTAAAAACCAGCCAACTTGTTCAAATTGGCTTTTTTGCAATTTAAAACTATACGATACGCCTGAAGTTCTCTTTTTTAAATTTATTTGGTTTTGTTTTTAAAATTAAAAAGTATTTATTAATTTATAGTTAAAAACCAAAATTTTAGAATACTTGTTTTACCTATATTATTAATTCTAAGTTTAAAAACATTATCCGCCAAAATACAACTTCTTTAAATCGGCTTTTCGCAATTTAAACATTCCCGATACGCCGGTATTTTTCTTTTTAAATTTATTTGATATTGTTAATTGGTTGATAAAATTTAATGAGAAATGTTATTGACGTCATTCCACGCACTCATTATTTTATTTTTAACCATAAATAAGTCTAACAGGCTATTTGTCTGTGTCATTTAAAAGTGTTAGTTAAAAATTTAAACGCAAGATGTCTCTAGCTATGCAATTTTGTTCAGTTTTGTGATTCTTGATTAAATAAAAATAAACAACAAAATTTAAACACGAAAATGTAGTTAGTATTGTTATTAAAAAAATCAATATTTTTGGCCAGTAGTTAAACAGTGGTATTTTGCTTATGAAATTGTTATAATTTAATAAACGTTTTGCTGCTTATTATTACTATTTAGTAAAGGGCTATTTTAGTAAAAAAAAATGTATGCGTATTCTTACATTAGATTTAAAACATAATTTTAGATAAATGATATTATTGCTAAAAACCTATTTTACAAACAAAATAGTTAGGCAAAAATTATACGTATATAAGTTTTTTTCCGCTGTTTAGTTTATATTATTTATTACCAGGTATTGTGATAAAAAATTAATATAATATTTTGCAACACATTAATTCAGTCATCACTGTATTTGAAAATGTACACAAAACTCTACCCTAGTTTTATTTATACATATGAATAGCAAGTATAACCCGGCTAATACATACTAGATAAATATAACATAACAACGGATGATAAAACATTGTTTTAGTATACTTCTTTTATGTTGTAACTACAAATCGTATACAGGGTTATCTTAATGTTGGCTTTTTCCTTTTAACAATGTACAGAATGCAAAAATATAGGATTTTTAAAAATAAAATTATGTTCGAAAATGCTTCATTTCCAAAATTTGGGGTGTTAAATTTTTTAGAAAAATATGCATTTTTATCATTGCTTTTCTACCATTCTAGACATTTTTGCTGAAGAAGTTAAAAAACAAATTACCAGTGGCGCTCAAACAAGGTTTGTATTAAATTTTTAAAGAAAAAATGGTACGCCACTGCTTTTTTCAAATCAATATAATTTTTAAAATACACATATACTTAGAATTAAATGCATTTGATGCATGACGAAATCGCTAAAACGTAATAAGGTGTTTTGTATGTTAAATTCTTTTTGTCTAATTTGTATTAAATAAGGTCAAATAATTACATTACTTTCATTCAAATAATATTTAATAAAAAAATTACATACAAAACACCATATCAGATTTAGCGTTTTTGTCATGCATTAAAATGGCTTTTATTTCTTTAAACGAAAACCATTTGTCGAACGAAAAAAATTTAAAAGACCAAATTAACTCCAAAGTGAATGAGTATGTTTAAAATAATATTGATACAAAGAAAAAGCAGTGGCGTACTATTTTTTCTTGTAAAAATTACCAAATTTTGTGATAATATTTAGGGTAAGTAATGATAAAAATGTTTTTTTCTTAAAATTATAACACCCTGTATCTCGGAAAGAATAAAAATTAAAAAATCTTATTTTCTTGCATTCTGTACAGCGTTAAAAAGATTTTTTTTAAATCTTTGGACAATCCACGAAGGCTGAAACCCTAAATACTAACGTACCGTGGGTGTCTTAAGCAGGGTAAGAGGAAGTTTGTTAACACAGGACTTAAAAACTTGAAGATTTGGGGGGGAAGGAAAGACCTCCGCTGGCAGCAGGTTTCACAGTCTAGAAACTCTAGGGATAAAAGAACGAACGAAATGGGAAGTTCGGGGCCGGTCCAATTGAACTGAATGGGGATGCATACGCTCGGCACCACAAGTTTCTTTGTTGGGAACTGCAAGAGGAGGGACTATACTGGACAATTCGTCGGAGCAGAAGCCGTAAAAGTATCTATAGAAGAGCGATAGATCTCCCACAGCTCGACGATGAGCAAGAGAAGGAAGTCTTTGAGTAAGTAAAGGATCACTAATAAGACGAACAGCCCTTCTTTGAATGGCATCAAGAATGCTGAGGGTTGTAGGGGATGCCATTCCCCAGACATGAGAACAATATTCCAGAGAGGGTCGAATTTGGAACACATACAAAGTGAATAAATTGGAAGGAGAAAAATACTTTTTGGCTCGGAAAAGAAATCCAAGCTTTTTTGAAGCTGGGCTATAGATACAATGTGTTTATGCCAGTTAAGCTTATTCTCCAAATGTGATGCCCACAAGGTTAAATGTGTCGCCGCTCTGCAAAACCTGGCCACCACACACACACAAACAAAGGATGAGTGTTTGATGATTTTTTCGCGACAAGGAACACGATTGTGTTTTGGATGCATTAAATTGAACGAGATTTTTGGCGCCCCAATCCAATATCAAATTGAGATCCTGATGTGAAAGAGATATCTGCATCGCTCTGCGTTTGCTTTCCATGTCGGGTTGAGAGATTGGTTTGGGAACCTGAAAAGTGGAGTGAAGGGTACTATCGTCGGCATAACTATGAATGGGATTGGTTGTGGAAGAAAAGAAGGTCGTTGATGTGAAGAAGAAACAAAGTTGGTGCTAGTACTGAACCCTGAGGAACTCCAGCAATAATTTCGTGAAAGCTTGAAGAGTGGCCATCAACAATGACTGATATACGTCGATTAGAAAGATAACTGGAGAGCCAAGAACAGAGTTTAGTTGGAAGACCGTAGGAGGGAAGTTTATTAAGAAGTGCGTCATGCCAGACTTGGTCGAAAGCTTTAGATATATCAAGAGCAACGATCTGGGACTCACCTAGAAACTCAAGAGACTTGTTCCAGTTCTGTGAAATGAAGGAAAGAAGATCTGCTGTAGATCTCTTGTGACGAAATCCGTATTGCCTGTCATGTAAAATTTTATGTTTTTCTAAGTACCTAAGAAATTGCTTAATATTTTTATTATCAAACATATTTGTTTGGAAATAAAGTTTATATTTTCTTCAAACTATTTTGTCCAGCTAGAATAGACGAATTTGCCACTGTGCGTTGTGGTAAATTAATACACTCTGATATTAAATGTGTATATCGTATATCAATATATTGCTACAGAAATGTAACATCATTCAAATAATATGATATTTTGTAAAAGCTTTATTGGCTAACCCAAATTTACCGTTGTTTAGAAAATTATAATTTAAAAGTAAATTTTCTGTTTAGAATAATAAATTATTTGAAGAAGAGAGAGAGAGAAATGAAAGTGGTGTATTTCGTGCAAAAAATTAATAAAATGCTAAAAAAACTAGAAAGAGTACTTTCGGAACAACCATCATCAGCGCAACCTGCAAGGGTTGAATTGTGGAACCGGAAAATTATAAAGTTATTAAATAATTAAAAGAAAAAAATTGAAAGTAAATTAAAAAATATTTAAAAAATCCTAAAGTTATTTATGTAACTTGTCAATATGTTACAGATTTTTAGTCCGAGTATTTTTTTTATTTACTTTAATTTTTGATAAATGGGGATTTCTAAGAAAGTTATTATTTGTATAGAAAAAAAATTAAAAACGAATTGTAAAAAGTTTAAAGCTTACTTGTTGCTTGTTGTAAATTGTTTCAAAAACTGTAATTTTTTAAAACTTATCCTTAGTTTTAATGGTGAATAGGACCAAAAATATTTCTCTGTTCTGTTGCAAAGTTCATCAAACTACCCTGGATGTGTTTTAATTTATCAAACGATCGTCAAGGGTATTATAGGAAGAACTATTGCGGAAAATATCATTTCAACTCTAGTACTCTTTGTATAACACTTGTCATTTGTTTTGCTAGGTGACCAACCCAATTTCGTTTTAGATTAGTAATCTTTAAGATGCCATCTGTTACTCTGGTTCTTTTATTTTCACATTTTTAACCCTGTCTCGTAAAGTTAAGCCCATCAAACCGCGGTTTATATTGTGTTTTTGTCGCAAATTCTAATGGTTTCTATTTGGCTATAGGATTTGTATGGTTTTTTTCGACAGGGCTCTTTGCGTGATTCGATTTTATTCACTGTGTTTTGGTTAACGTTTATGTTCCGGTTCCATATACAGTGTGTCCACGTAAGTTGGCGGCATATAGACAACTGTTTTATTATTAAATTTACGAAAAAAGTTATTCTTTATAAAAAGTTCTGCATGATCCAAAAACTAAAACAAAATCATCAAATATCAAATTGTGTTAGTCATGTACAAGGTTTGACCAAAAATGTAATTTTTGCTAAAGAGTAAAAGTACCTGTATTTGTGCTATATCAATGGTAAGATATGACAGATGTTTAGAATTAAAACATTTCAAATAAAATTTTGTCATTCAAAAAAATTCTGCGATAAGGGTAGAAACTTAGGTTTGTACATTTCTGGACTATATTTCATGATTATAAATGTCATAGGGCAGTTTTATAAAAACTTTTAAAATTAATTGTTATTAAAACAAGAAGAATGTTCAATGCACTAATGTACAAACTTAAATTTTCTCGATTTTCGCAGAAAAAAACTTTTTTTTTGGAAATGTACAAAATTGCATATTTAAAAGTAATTTTTAATTCTAAACATCTTTTCTTTATAACAATTTGCGATATTAGCAAAAATACAGGTATTTTACTCTTGAGCAAAAATTACATTTTTGGCCAAACCTCGTACATGACAATTTGATATCTGATGATTGCATTTTAGGTTTTAAACCATGCAGAACTTTTATAAAGAATAACTTTTTGCGTTAAATTAATAATAAAAAGCTTTCCATATGCCGCCAACTTACGTAGATATGTACAGGAAAGTTAATATTAACTTCCGGTATATTTGAAATTTGTCTTCCCTGGTATAATCGGTAGTTGTCTTCTCGGGCAGCTCAGCGGTCAGAGTACTTCGTCCGTACCCAGGTGACCCGAGGTCGAATCCCTACACGGGAAGACATTTTAGATAGTAATAATTTAAATAAATAACATCCGAGGTAGCACTACCGCGTTGTCCAAAAGTTGCTGTAAAATGGAAAAACTGCATGTTTCAGTGCTTGGACAACGTTGATGGAACAGGGGAAAAGATGAGGTTAAACATCCAATAACTCGACACCCATGGTACTTTGGTACTAGCCATAGGTATTCATGGGTTGTCTTAAAGATAAAAAAGCATTAAAAATATTTTTGGAAGCTTTAGAAAACTACCACATTAGATATATGTCCATCTTTTATAGTTTCGGAAATATGGCCATCCAAATCTTAAAAATATGCTACAACATGAATTTTTAATAGCAAAAAGCTTATTCATCAGGACGAAAGTGGACCGAAGTAAGCAACTACTATCTAAATACTCTTTTTGATTTGTGGAATGGTCCAGTCTGGTTCTCAATGCCTTATTTTATCTACAGCACAAAGCTTAGTGCTATAGCTTAAAGCTTGTAAATATTATGAAAATTAACATAATTCTCAAATTTGGATGGCCATATTTTGGAAACTATAAGACAGGGGTCACCAACTGGTGAACCGCCGCGCGAAGCGCAAATTCGTCAGTTACCGCCGTGAGAGGCGCGGGGGGCCAGCGACGGTAGGTGCGAGAGGAGTGGGGAGAAAGTACGCGCTATCGCCGACCGCTTCCGGCCTGAGGGTCTTTTTTCTTTCCGAACTGCGAAGGTCTTGCTTTAAAAAAGGACCCCTAATGAAAGTAGTTGGTGACCCCTGCAATTAGAAATAGATATAATATCAAATGTGGTATTTTTTTAAAGCTCTTTAAATTTTATTTTAAACACTGATAAAAATATACAGGTTGTGTCTTTAAAAAAAAAAGTTTATTTGCATTCTTCCGAGAATGGCCATATTTCTTAAGCTATTAAAAGTGGGACGTAACACATCTGAACTTTTTACAAGCCCATTAATAGTGCTTTCAAATGACGATAAAAGAAACAGGGTATTCTATTTAAAATAAACTTCTTTAACTCTGTAACTCGATACGATTGTTTTGTTTTTTTCTATTCTTTAATCTTGAAAAGCGTAAAAAATTATAATAGTTAACCCTTAGATAAATTTTATATTTTGACTTATAACAAAGTTACTTATGAGAACTACCTAATTTAAATGACCCTGTAGAGTAAACTGTTTCTGTTTAGAATTTCCCAGACAGACGGAAATAGAAAATTACATTTTGCCGCACAATATTATGTAAACTGACACAATATGTTAACAGACAATCTAGACTCAATTCGAATAAAAAGAACTGATGTCATCACTATATTCGTAGGGTTTATCAACATTCTCCTGGCATCAATCGATAACAGACATAAAAGGGATTTAATTTTCTCTTTACTTTAGCACAAGAGACAGCATAAGATTTAGGTTTAGTCGGTTTAATTTTCTGCAGAATAGCATTTATATCAATGCTCTATTGTGGTCTAGGAAGATTCAAGCGATTATTATAACAATTGTATAATAAAAAAATTAAAAGTACAGGGTGTCTGGTATATGTAAAAAATAATAACAAAAAACATGTAGCTTATTTTTTTACATTAAAATATTTATTATTTCAGATAATTAATTAATTTTAACCTAAACAAAAATATCAGAAAGGCCATATCTAAAGAAACAAATGAAACCAAAGCGGCCCATGTTAAATTGTCCTTAACTGAGAGCGGCTGACTTGTCCAGGACTTAGAGTCATATTTTTGCGATAACTGGTGGTCCAACCATAGACAAAGTATATATTTTTAAAAACAGGAAAATATATTCTTTTCAATGAACGTAAGATATACATACATTTAAAATAATAAAGTCGATGCTCATTTTTTTATTCTGCGATTGTTATTTGTTTATTTTTTTAGCAAATCCTGGGGTACTTATAAAACCCTTAAACTTTTGTATTTAAAGTATTTTTTTATCTCAAACAATAAAGCGTGTAGACCCCATTCAAAATAGAACTGAACACCCTGAAGTTCTAAAAAATGCGAGTAAGTGTCCTCGCCAAAGAGAATAGACAAGGATAGAGGATCAATCGCCGTTTCGAAAAGTGGTACAATTTGAAGAAAGGGTCTGCGGGATGGCAGGGCATGCGCATACGCACTCCCAATGTCAAAATCGGCGGTATATTCAAAAACATTGATTTATTGAGTAAATATACATAAAACATTAATAAAAAGTGTGAAATGTGGTTTATACTGAAATGTATTAATATTTTAATGACTAAATGTTGGTAATTTAGTGCTAATGGTGTATTAAAATCTATTTGGTAGAAGACTATTTTTTTCTTAGATTGGAATAGGTTAATGTGGAAAAATGTATAGGTATAAATTTTAGGGAAATGAGAACTGAAAATAAAAATCTAAATAGAATTATTTCTTGAAAACTAAACTTTTATTGCGAGATTACTTATTTAGCATAAAAAATGGTACTAAATGTAAAAGAAGTTTATAATTTTAAGAAATATATGAAAATAGCATGCTCAAACTTACCAACCAAATAAATTTTAGATTTATGTTGATCCTATTTAGTTGAAAGGTATTATAGTCTATAAGTTAATATTACCTACTTATACTAAGAAAAGCGTAGTAGGATTTCAATTTCCATAGGCCACTGTGCTTGGTCCTTTATTCGATATCTACATACTTGTTTTTTAGGTATAAGGAAGCAGATAAGATTGTAGGTTTTAATTAACAATGAAAATTTAAGTTTCATTATTACTGGATACTTATTTTGAAATAAAATACTTTTGTAAAAGAAGCTCAAAAATGCTCGTTATTGTAGAAAAAAAAATCCTAATCCTAAACATCTTTTTTCCACAAATTTTCAATATTGACAAAAATAAGTGTACATTCCTCTTAACATAAATTAACCTACCACTGAAAACAATTAATATCGAATGGTTAAAGTTTTTCGTAAAATTAATAAAAAGTTTGCCTTATGGTACGAACTTAAGTAGACACACTCTATATCTTGGTTTGTACCTTAACTGGGTCAGTTATTAAGTTTTTAAGTGTTTAGGCTTTAGGCCTTTTTATTTTTCGCTTTAGTATAATTTTTATCGTTATTAATACTTTTTAAACTGATCATTTGTCTGACTTTTACAGTTCAAGCAAATTTTTTAAATAGAGAGTGACGCACACAGAAATCCTCTATTGGTTCATTGTGCTTTTACCTCCAGCAAGATATTCACTAAATATATTTTACGGATGTATATAAAATATTAATGTATATAATGTTTTGTTACATAAATAAATCCTAGATAAAGTGTTAATTTGTTTTTATTCAAAAAAAAAAAACAACGTAAATAATTTTAAAAATAATTTATTAAAAAACCCATACATTTCCACAAATTTTGTTTCAATAATTTATATCTATAACACAGGTCACACGTAAAATCAAACCGAATAAAACACAAAACAAATATACAGCCACAACAATCACAAAACATCAGCCATATTAAACAGGTGAAAGTCAAGAGTTTTGACATTTATAACAGCCAATAGCAAGCCGGAAAAACAACCTCCCATGCGCATGACGAGTAATCCCGCTGTGTTAAGTTAACCATCAAACCGGTGAAAGTTCGCAAGATATTTGGCTGATAGTATTGATTCAGACACAAAAATGTTACGTAAAAAGTGCGTACTGAAACAAAAAATTCTAAATAAATCCATACTTTTAACCAAGCACGTCCTTTTACCAACGTTAAGCAAGAATAAAATAAAACTTTGACTAGCTCTTTTGGTCGCTGAACACAATCACCAGTCGCAGGTGTGTGCCATTTCTTAATTGGTGGGGGTAAATCAACTGTTCCTCTCCCTTGTCGATGCTCTTTGGTTCTCGCTTAACATCTGGTTAAGAAAATCTGTGTTTTGCCCAAATATGGTTTTAAAACATATGGATGGTGGAGGGGAGGATAACCATCTTTTATGGCGAACAAGTTGAAAAAGTGACCATCGGAATGTAGCAAGTTGGGATGGCGCCACAGTAGCCAGTGGAGGGGTTTTGGTATTTCTTTCCTTTTTTATTTTGTATCTATCTGTCCTTTTTCATTTTGTATCTCACTCTAATAATTCATGCTCATTGGTTAAAAAATCTTCTCTGGCAACTGTGGCGCCACCTTAAGTTGTTCCTTTCGACGGACACTTTTTATCATATTAAAACATAAAAATATATCTTTTTTAATCCAAACCATTTAAAAATTCACTTACACAATTCACATCTATTATTTGAATGGCCTAATTTAAAAGTGTACAATCACCAAAATTAGATTTTTATGATATATCTAATATAAAATAAGCAAATAATCTATATATTGAATGTAAATTATTATTTCTTAAATTTGAACATTCTGTCATGAATGTCAAGACCTAAAAATGTAATTTAGTTAAATTCGGTAAAAAAATCTAACTTTTGGGACATTTATCTCACTGTTGTATTAAAAGTATAAATCTTCGGTTTAAAGGTAAAACTCGCTAAGTAACATTTATTATTTTAGGACATCACATCGATTTTATGCAAAGTTTTTGATGAAAAAAAAGAAAGGTCGTTTTTTCATATTTGATATTTTAGTGAACCTTTATAGAAGTCATAAATGGAATTTATAGGTTTTTATATAATACACTTTTACTGCACTGACTAACCTTGATTAACAATTTTTTTTTTACAAAATGTACTTAGTGAGTTTTACCTTTAAACCGAAGAAATCAAGATTAAACACTTTGAAATTACGCCCCTCTTTCTATCTATTTTCTGCACCAACAGTTTGTTTTCTCATTAAAATAATAAAATTCTTTTAGAACAAAAAAAAAATAAAAATAGTTTTTAATCTAATGAGTAAAGAAAAAAAGTTTATGCATTTGTTGGGTACTAATTTTTTTTTTACAACTCTATAAACTTTTTCAAAACATCGAAATTAAACGTAACTTGACCTTTAGTTAAGCCGATTTTGCGTTTATTTTTACGAACTTTAAACTCGCGTCAAAACTTAAAGACAGCTGAAGCCAAAGTTATATCAGCTGCGTTGGTTTCTTTTTATTAGATGTTGTATATGTATACCGGGTGACAAGGAAATTACTATCCGGCAATTTATTTTCTTCAGTGCAACCGTACAGTTTTCAGATTTAGGAACAATATATTATATTATCGGATGCCAATTTTCGATATAATAGCATCAGTGTATTACTTCCGGTTTAACCGGAAGTGATATAAACTTCGATATTTTTAAATGGAACACCCTGTATATTTCCTAAGATTTAAATTCTTTAAGCTATTCCTGATATAAAACCTATAATATACCCATAACCTTACTTTTTTAGTTTTAGAGAAAACTGAGTTTAAAAAGGTCTAAACGATCTCACAATAGAGAGTTTCATGGATATTTTGACGTCGTCTAGACCTTTTCAAACGCCGTTTTCCTAAAACTAAAAAGGATAGGCTATGGGTATATTATAGGCTTTATATCAGGAATAGCTTAAAGGATATAAATCTGAGGAAATATTCCATTAAAATTATCAGGGTTATCATACGTAGAAGTTTAAATTTTACAGCATTTTCTGTTAAACAGGAAGTAGTATTATAATGATCTCTAAGCGTAGAGTCTTTTAAAAGAACTATTTTAAGCATTTTAAATTTTTGCGATGTTCATTTGTTTTCCCATAAAACTGCATAAAGTGCTGTCGTTTGGACATTTTCAAACGCCATTTTCTCCAAAACCAAAAGAGTTAGGTTATGAATATATAAAAGGTTTTATATCAGAAATGACCTGTAGAATTCAAATTCTAAAAAATATTCAGGGTGTTCTATTTAAAATATCAAAGTTTATAACACAGATGCTATTATATCCAAAATTGGCATCCGATGATACAATATAACGTCCCTAAATTTGAAAACTATATGGTTGCACTGAAGAAAATAAATTGCTGGATGGCAATTTTGTTATCACCCGCTATATAATTAATTGTTTTGCTTTGTCTACAAAGATATCTAAATAAGTAAATGGTATTTAAGGTGTGTTGGATATGTAGAATTAAATGGTGATTTCGGCAGTGTTGCCAGATTTCCCAATTTTGTTCTACACGTGTTTTTTCAGTTTTTAAATGGAATGCCTTATTTATTTTTATTGCCTTAAATTGGGCGAATCAAATTAAGTAAGTTTCCTAATTTTTCTCTCTATTAGTTGCTGAGATATGATACACTATACTCTCAGCAAAAAGTAATTTAGAGCTAAAATATTTTTAAATCCGCTAAAGTTGTGTTTACAAAATTTGGTATTTAGAGGTTTTTATGCATGCCTAATTAATCAGTGAGATTAGCAATGTTGCCAAATTTTAATAAAATTGCGGTGTTGCCATATCTCGGTAACTGGTAAAGATTGAAATTAAAATTTGGAATCTTACTAGAATTGGTCCGTTCCTTTTATTGCAAATAACATAAATAGGCATTTTATTTAAAATACCAAAAAAATTACGTGTAGCGCAAAACTGAAAAATCTGACATCCATGGCAGTATCACTTCTTAATTCTACTTGGCCAGAAATCTTTATATACCGAATTTTGTAAACACAGCTTAAGCGGTTGTAGAGATATTTAAGTGCATCTCAACTTTTTACCTAAAATGTGGTGTGGTGTTGTCATATCTTAGCAGTTAGTAAAAATTAATTTCTAAAAATTTGTGGACTTAATAAATTTGGTCTACGCAATCTAATGCAATAAAAATAAATAGGGCATTCTGTAAAAAAACAACAAAAAACATACGTGTAGCACAAAACTGGGAAATCTGACAACGGTGCCAATATTACTAATAAACTCTTCATGCCCGATATCTTCTAGATACCAAATTTGGTCAATGTAGCTTTACCGGTTTTTAAGATATTTAAGAGTTGCAGTACTTTTTACTAACCTAGTATAAATACACAGTTCCGGATTAACCCTTTAAGTAAATTAAGCAATTGCTTAGGGCCTCACGTTCTGGGGTCTCCACAAAGGGGGCAATAAAGAGTAAAAAAGAAAGAAATAGTAGAAACGTCCGTTTAGAGTGTTGTATTTTGTTTTTGAAAATGGTGAAGACTTTTTTTTTGCCTTTCACTTGGTGAATATTCAAGTCAAATGGCTAGGATGCACCACAGGGGTCGTGTGCTTAGAGCATCACGAATTCTTTATCCGGCACTGTAAATACACTAAATAATTATGTTTCCTTCTTTAATAAGTTTTAAGCTAAACAGCTGCAGTTAAAAAGTTTACTTTTTAAATGTTATGGTAAAGATGGGTCCATATTTAATTCATTCTGAAAGCGATGCCGCCAAGTACACAAAAAATGATAAAATAAACAAACCTTTTCGAATACACATTGATCCGGCCAGAGCCTGATGACATATTTTTTGATAAATAATAAAAAATACATTGCTAAAACACGTATTACCTACTTACAAAACATTCTCTTATTTCGCCTCTGTCCTATTATAAAACCGGTGTCACGTGGCGTGGTACTAGAAACTCGTCGGGTTAAATATTTTTGCTGCAATAAATCATTGTTCACAAAAGGGTTTCTTTACTTTATCATTTTTTGTGTACTTGGCGGCATCGCTTTTAGAATGAATTAAATATGGACCCATCCTTAAGTGGATGTTAAAATATAAATGAAAATCCTGTCTATGCCCTAATGTAAGTACATACAAAATATTAGTTTCAAGATGCTATGTTGCTATTAATGTTAAAGTCAGTGGCGTAGCTACCATGGGGCTAGGCGGGGCAGTAGCCCGGGGTCCCCAAGCTCAGGGAGGTCCCCTTGGAGTTAAGAGGGACCCCGGGCGGTGAATTATTAGGGTGAAGACCTTTTTTTGCTCTCAAAATATTCTGTGGTGGTCAGTATAAAAATAAATAAATATAAAGGTATTTTTTATTACATGAGGACTTTTTTTCTTGCTCCTCCACATTTCTAAGTTACAAAATCCTAAAAGCAGTAACACAAAACTTTTAGTCGAAGTTTTTAAACTTGATTTAAATAGTTAATTCCATGGTGTTCTTCAACTTTATTAAAATTTTATCCTTATTCGCTTACAAAGTAACTTGTACAGACACATTTAAAATCCCTGCAGCATATAAAACAGCAGAGAGTGCAGTGTTTTCCACTTTTCAGGCAGGTAAAGGAAAAGTCTGCCGTGAAAAATATATCGCCTAATTTATTTCAAACGCTAAATCTAACGCTTGACATGAAACGTAAATAGTGAAAATCCAATTTGAATGGCGAGATTTTAGGGTGAATTTTCTGTTTTATGTTTAAATTTGGAAGTTAAACGTTTACAAATGTGCTGACAGTTAAGATAAAATGTGTATCAAATTATTTAGTGTATGTTAAAAGTGGAAATAATTGAATAATGACGTAATAATATATAAAATCAAAACTTTGATTATTGGACATTCAGGAGAAGACAGTCTGCTTTTGTGTTATTCACCAGGGAATTCCCAAAACGGTTTCGCCTGCCTCACAGGACTTATCAATGTGGCTATTGATACCGAGTTCAGAAGCGTAGCTAGGCGTAGGTGGTGTAGGCAGTCTCCTACGGCCTCACGTCTAGGGGTGCCTCGCGGCTAGGAGGTATAAAATGTAAGAGATGGTTCTGTTATAATGTTGTGCAGGATAAACAGTAGCAAACGTGATTGAAATATATTTATTTTTATTTTGTTTATTTATTGCTACTACATTATTCAAAATTCTTACGCAGGTAAATAAAAACATAGCTTATAATAAAAATTGCATCCTAGTTAGGACGAGCCAACCCATATAATCCGTTATTTGTACAGTTATAAAAAAATCCCGAAACAGTAAAATTTTTATTTTCAGGGAGATACATTTTTGTGTGAAATTTTACTTGTTTAGGGTCATCCACTCCCACACCAACACAAACGTCAAAAAGTTTGAATAGGAAGGGGGTCAAGTAATGCCTTATTTTAAAGGGTTTCAAATTCTCTTTTTAATGGTCTTTAGCTTTAAAAATCGGTTCATCAATTTACCTTAAATACCAGGTTCCGTAGTCGGTTTCACACGCCCAACACTTTTATATTGTTTAAAATATTAAAGTGAAACTTTTGTACTTAAGAATATCAAGTGAACGTGCATTGTGTGTGTGTCGCGCTCATTGCTGCTCCGGTGGGGTCGACAGCCTCATAAAACGAAACTTTTGTACCTTTTGTCAATAGATTCCTCTTTTTCATACTTGAAGCCAAAATTTCAGCCGCTTCTTTGAAAGTTTAGCCTCTCTGAATAAATCATTTAGATGTTTTTGATCGTATTTTTCCGGCTTTCGATCTTCACGAATAGGTCTGTACTCTTCATCGCTCGAAAACTCTTCTTCCTCAGATTCGCTAGAACTATTTTTACTACTAGTATCAACCTCTTTATCAATAGATGCTGCATTTTCAGGATCGACGTCGACTTCCATTGTGTCTAATGCACTAGTCAGACTGTCTCGTGACGTGTCATCTTCTAAACCTTCTATGAAGTTTGCGACTGGTTGTTGCACACTTGACACAGAAGGATAAGAAATTTTGTCCTTATGCATTCGGCTCACAGTGTTAACTTTTGTTGTGCAAAAGTAACAATCACTTGCAGAAAGTGGCTTTTTCCATATTGCTGGAGTTTTAAACTTAAGATTCGCCTTGACTTGGTGCTTTTCATATCTATTGATCATGTTGTAGCATGAACCACAAACAAAATTGGGTATCCAATTTTTGTGATCGAGGGAAACTTTCATATTGAAGCACTTTTCATACAAAGTCACGAATCGATCTGTTAGTTTCTTTGTATTTTTCATCCCGATGTACTTTGCACAAACGTAGCAAAAAACATTGGGATTTCCAGTGCATTTGTGATTGCCACGAGTACTAGAAGTTCCTGCAAAATTTTTAGTAGAAAAAGCCATGAAAATAGATAAACCCCGCACGCTAGAATACCTGGCCCGATCGCAGGTGAGTCAGCCGTCCTAGGGGTGATAACCCTCATACCTCCCCAGGCCTAAGTATGAGGGCTTTCCGACTTTGACGAGGACAATGTCAACTCGTCGTCGGACACACTACGGCATCATTCTCATATTCTAGCGCTTCCCTGCAAAACAGCGCGCCTTCGCTGGCTTTCGATACAACGGAATGTTGACTAGCGAATCATTCTACACATCCCGATAAAGGGCAGTTGTCATCGTAGTCCAATCATTCCGAAGTAGCAGGTTTTTGCCGGTAAATGTACCGATTTAGTGAACCACTTGCTTATTTGTTGTCAAAAACAAAATATTATCTATGTGACACCTAAATAAGACATAATAAGTAGTGAATTAATGTATTTGCACATTACGGTTGGATATTACAGAGAGAAACACGTAAAAAATGCCCGATAATAATATCATGATGAAAAAATACGAGATCGTGATTTTTATCGGTTTTTTTGGTTTTTCTCAATTTTTATCTGTTTGACCCCCAATTTTAATTACAGATTCGTGTTCAGCGGGAAAAAATACGACAGACTATGTGGGTCTGACCCTCAAGCACACACCACTTTTTTTTTTTGTGGACCTGTGAATTACCGGAGTTTAGCATTGTGGAGCGCGGCCATAATTGGCTGGGTGACCGCCGGTTTGGGCTACAAAACACGGTGTTCTGGTCGGGGGTCAGAGGACGGACCGAGCAGCAACCATCCAAGTTATGGAATAAATGGTGTGTGAATGGGAATGAGTAGGGTCAAGGCATAATAAGCCTATAGGCTGCAATGCACCACCTAGGTTGGTCGGACGTAGGTAGGATGACCCGAAAGGGCGGAAAAAAACCTGCATTGATTCACGGATTCAGTTTTTTTCTATTTACTTTTGATTTAGCTGGAAACGACCTTAATTTTCTCTATTTTAAATTACACATCGGGTATATTATTTTTCATTTATATACAAAATGACATTTTGGAACTGCATTTGCATTCATGACACTCTAGATTAATATAATTATAGTAATTCTAATAATATAATAATATAATAACAAAATAGATTTTAGCTGTCGAAAATTCGCAAGTCAAGAATCATTGTTCAAGGAATGTCATTTTCTATTCAAACTACTAAAATATACTGGGGTGTCTCTTTTAAAATAAGAAAGTTGTGATCTTTTCTAGTTAAACGGGAAGTATAAGGGAAACAACTAAATTCGTGAAATAATGTACATTTATGTGATATACCTTAGTAACAAATTTTACTTTAATACTTTACATAATAAAAAATTAGAGAGGTGAGCCACCAGCTACGGCTCAGGTATTTGGGGTGAATTTTCGCGGAAACCACTAAGTCAATTTTCAAAAACTAAACACAATTAAAAAGAGTTTATTTATTTACAAACCGGACGCATTGCCGATTTTAATGAATTTTGGGGCGCTGATTATGAATCTGAAGTTTCCTTGGAGGTGCCAAGGCTACTGCGATCGAAATGAATGAAACTGACGCTTTGCAATTTTATGGAAAAATGGGTAAAATAAATAGAAAAACGGGTTTTTAGGGGTGGAAATCAATTATTGAGTACCAATTTAGCTTTCAGTCAAGAATTGAGTGCAAAAAGAAGAGGGGAAATAGTGAATTCAGGTTAGTTTTAGTTATCAAGTCTGATGATAAATATCTCGAGAACGAAACGAGTCCGACTGAAATTTTTCGATTTTCGAGATTCGTAATCAGCGCCCCAAAAACCTCCGTATACCAAATTTCATTAAAATCGGCGATGCGTCCGGTTTGAATATTACCAAAAGAGAATTATACGGTGTGGATGTCTAATTGGAATGCCCTGCAAAAATAAAAAGTCGTACAAGTATTAAAGAGAGATCAGCTACCGATATATAATTAATAAATAATTTAAATAAAATAAAATAAAAACTTATTTATGTTGGTAATTATTTTTGACTAAATATGCCACATGTGCGTTTGTCTTTATAGACATTATTTTCTGATTTTTTTTTGGATAACGAAGATGTCTAAAGCAAAAAAAATTATAAATTTTTGACTTTACACATACGCCTTTAAATTATCTGTTTAATATTCGGTTTAAATAGAACCTGTAAGTATTTACATTAAAGAAGGTACTTTAAAAACTTTTATTTCTAGATAAATTTAATTTTGTAATTTTTACCCTGTCTAGGCTTCTTAAATATCTTATAAATTCACATTACTGATGTTCTCTTTCCAAAGGTAATGCTTTTATCTAAAGATATACCATTGGCTGAAGCTAATTGTATTATAGTTATTTCTATATTTTCTTTCTATTTTTGTACTGCTTATTTTTCGATCAGAAACATTTTTCTTGTTTAAAGTTGTATATCTATCTATATCTATTCGGCTAAAATTTTGTAAGGTATGTGTGTTTAGAATTTTCTAATAGGTCATTTTTTTGCCACATAAGTTATTTTTAAAATTAAGTTTAAAACGAATTGGTACATAATACATACTTTTTACCATCTCACATACAGCCTGATCACTCTGTGTAATTGGGTTTACAAATGAATCAAACATTTGCTTATTTAAAAAAGTTATCCTTGGTGGAAAATGTTGCTGGTAATGAATACGAAATAGGGGTATTTAAATAGCAAATTATTAAATAATTATTTGTTGTAATTTAAAAATATTTACCGTCCTTTTTTTATTAAATAAAATTATACATAATTTTTGATAAGAACAACATGTGCCACTTCCTAAAGCTTGTTTTTAGAAGCAAAAATTAGTTTTTAAGAATAAGATACTTTTTAGCATTAGCATATCATTTTTTATTTATTTGTTCTCTTGTAAACACTATCCGTTGATAATCTGCACAGTAGATACGGTTTGACCAAAACCGGTGAAACTTTTTAGGGAAGTTAAAAAAATAAAAAATTTGTACCGCATTAGTCATAACTTCCCAAATCGCCTAAATATTACTGGTCAATGAATCAGTTCCTCAAAATTAAATTTAACCAAAACTTCGCTATATTCTTAAAGGATTTGAAGTTGTTTAGATCATATAATGAAACAAACTTATGCTTTTCTTTGGTTCAGTTAGCCCTTAAATAAAAAAGTTTAAACAAATGCTTCACATTATTTAATTCTATAAAAACATAAAATTACATTAAAGTACGTAATTAGAAGCTAAAAAAATGTACCTATAAAATTTGTAACTTCTAGTTAATGTCAATCTCAAAACAAAACTAAACCATTAAACAATTAAACTATGTCTATCATTATTTTAGCTATTAGCATAAGTTATTTAATTAAACAGCTCTTAAGCACTGACCTAAATTAGCGAACTAATATATGTGTGTCTTCGAAAGTTCTTACCAAATGGAAAATTTTTTAATTATCAACTTTACGAAAAAAATTGCCTCGTCATAAAGTGTCCCGCATGATGAAAAATACATTTCCAAAAAATAACTGTATGTTGGATGTACTATGTAGCTAAAAACAAGGTTGTTTCCAAATTAATATACGAAACTAAAAAAAAAAAAAGATATTTTATGTCATATTATAAAGAAAAGTTTCTATAAACCTATGACCGGAGTTGCTTTGTTTCCGAGATGAGTTAAGGTTTTAAAAAAGTCGTTATTTTATAAATCGCCTAAATACCCTTAAACCGATTTGGTTAAAATTTGGTATGTTTGTTTGATATAATAAAGCGCTTATAAATCTCTAACTAGATTGACTTTATTAGGTCCAGTCCTGTCTCAGCACCACAACCAATATTATTGGAAGAAAAATGTATGCAACTGGCTTTTTATGTAGTTTTTATATTTCTTTTCCATAAAGCAACTAAAATTATACCTTTGTAGTATCGATAATTTTTTTCCTATCTGGTTCCGTATTTAAGATATTTATAGAATACCGACCTAAAAAAACACCCTGTATCTCAGAAACGAAGCAACTCCGGGCATGTGTTAATAGGAACTTTTACAAAATTTTAAGTTTCGTACCGTAGTTATAAAATTTGGAAACAAGTCTTTTTGGGCCACCCTGTACATCCAACATACAAATATTTGTGTGCAAATGTATTTTTTCATTAGGCAGGACTTTTATTAAGAGGAACTTTTTTCGTAAAGGTAATAATTAAAAAGTTTTCCATTTGGTAAGAACTTTCGAAGTTTAAAGTCATTACCAACATATATTTTTGGGAAAGTAAAAATACAAATGTTTTTCATATATAGGATTTACGGTTAATTAAAAACCAGACTAAACGTAGTAAAAACAAACAAAAAATGATATGGTAAAAACTAGATAACATTATAATTAGTATAATTTTACAGGAGAAAAGCAGATGAGGTCCAGTCTCTAGAACAACAGATTAGGGCCAGAAGCGAACAGCACAAAAAAGCCGGCGTCGAACTGGAAGCCACCTGTCACATTTGCCTCAAAACGAAGTTTGCGGATGGGATTGGTCACATTTGCAACTATTGCACCATTCGATGTTGCGCGAGATGTGGTGGCAAGGTCACATTAAGATCTGGAAAGGTAAGAGTGATATTGGAGATTAAAATCAACGGACTTGTCAACGTTGCAATTTTAATTTAACGCCCTCTTAGGCTTTTTTAACCCTTCTGGGGCTTTATGGTATTTTGTAGTCATGTTCTGCTTGCTGTTGTTGCAGTTACTATCGTATTTTTAAAAATATTTTTTTATTATTTTATAGAACTAATACAATAAAAAAAAAGTGCAACTTGTGGTAGTAGCTGCCATAATGGATTCCGGTAAAACATTTTGGGGTGAAGAAAAATCCACACAGTCCGTAATGTTGTATCTACTATTTAACTCTAAATAACCAAGTACAGTTATATTTATAAAAAATCGTACAAGTAATTAAAAGAGAGGTAACCTACCCTATTTTTGCGTAAAACTGACGTTTTTGGCATTTTTTTTGTTAAAGGTTATTAAATGTCATAGGTTTTTAATAAATGGCATATGTAATTCCTTTTACACAGTTACTGGTTGTAAATTTTCATCTCTCAAATAAAAATAGACATACCTATATTTTTAAAAATTATACATTATAACAATAACATGGCTACAATGTTTTGAAAATCAAGTTTTAGCTGTATGTAAAATTATAATTATTTAATATTTTTGTTTTATTATAACTCTTTCTTTAAAAAACTTGTAAGTTGCTTAAAGCCAGGTATTTTCGGAAGTAGAGATTAAACTGTTTTTCGATGTCGTCAGATACTGGCAACGTTGAAGTTCTTTGCCTCGATAAGGAGATATGCTTTGCGCGCAAACCGGTGTTGCCAGATATGATACCCAAAATAATAAAAATAATAAATTGCTCGTTTTTTAATACGACAAAAACATTTTCGTTACTAAGTTAGCTCGACAAAAAATTACCATGTTTATTTAAAAATGAAATAAAAAGCTTAATTTCTGTCTCAAAATAAAAGATTTTTAAATTAAAAACAAGTAACTAACAACAAACGATTATTGTCTGTCTTAAATAATAACAGCTTGCCAGACTTATTTTCTTGGTAGTTATTTTTAAGTTTTTATAATTTATTGGTGTACGAGATTATTGTTTTCCATTTAAATTCATAATTTTATTAAACACGATTGTTTATTTTTAAAATATCAAAATAGGCTTTAAAACAATTTTTTTATACAGAATGTTTTAAAGCAAATGCGAAAAAGTAAAGAAGGTAATTCCTTGGTATAATAAAAGGTAGTGTGGTCAAAAGTCAACTATAAGGGAGATATCGCGGTGCAAAGATGACGAGAAATCAATAAAATTTTACAAAAAAATTACTTTTATAAAATCACATTTTCTTCACATTTTTACACTTGTTGGAAGAGGTTAAGATAGTCTTTCTTGTCAACTAATAAATTGACTATATAATTTATGCAATGTCTTTAAAAAAATAAATTTGGATAGCCTGGTTTATTGAGAAAACAAACAAAAAATCAAAATAAAAAGTAAATAGGGTCGGGTTGTTACTGGGAAAGTAATTTTGGGAAATGATTCTAGTTATTTGTTGTTATTGACTTTAGCAATCATAGTCTACACTAGGAAATTTTTGCTTTTTATTACCTTAATTTAAATTTGTTTAAGTGTAATGCATTATTTTAAATGGCAAAATACATGTTTTGAAAGATTTCAAAAAACAAAATAGCTGATATAAAAAATAAAAAGTTGATGTTGGTATCTTATGGAGATATGTCCCACGGTACAACTGCTACGCCTCGCTATAATACCCTTCAAATTTGTCTGGTACATATTTAGTAGGTAATTTAAAAAAGAGTCTTACCTAATTTTTTGTTGTTTTTAAAGAATTGTTTACTGAGCAGCAATATTTAAATTAAAAATAAAAATTACTAATATCAAGTTCTGGGTTAATTTTTTATATACATATCAATACATTAAATTTAGAGTAAGAAAAACAAATCAGAAAAATATACTGTATCAGGTACATTGAGTAGTATATCGGCCAGTAAAGCAACAACAAAGCAAGCACGGTTGGTTGGTTGGTATTACCACCCTTTCGGGGTCATCCCACCCAGGTTTCGACTGTGGACCCTCTAGGTAGTGCACTGCATCCTTAAAGATTATTGTGCCCTGTCGATTACGCCCGTGCAGAACACCGCGTGCCGTTGCCGAAAACCGACAGCGGCTCGGTCACCCATTCAAGTTATGGTCGCGTTCCTCGCTGCTTTATTTGGGTGATCGTCAAGGCCGACCCGCAGGAACAAGCACGACAAAGCAAGCACGATTAGTCATCCTATCCAAAATGTTTACATGCCGGCATTCTTGTTAGACCGTTTCCATTCCCCGTATTGCCTGTTTACAATTCTGTTTGGCTGAACGTGTATATGGCATACCAAAGCCATTTACGCAATCAGAAGATACGGTATAGTATTTCACAAAGCAAAGAGGAATATAATGTTGGCTTTACGTCACCATTTTGTTATCCGAAATTGGTTGGTCGATATTTAACCAACCAAAGTATAATACCAAAACGGCCCGAAATTGCCTATATAATCTAGCGACATGTAGTATTCTCTACATAATAGGCAGCCACATGTTGTTTTTTTGATATATAACTGGTTGACGATCCTCCTTAGGGTCTGGCCACACATAACCCCACCAAGACTGCACCAAGCCCGGATTCACGATGATAGAGGAAAGTGAGGCAAATTATTTTGGAAAAATGTAAAAGCATTTTTGTCAAGCTAAGTCTATTGTATTATGTATGCCATATCTCTTTGTTTAAATAAAACAGATTTTCCTCCTTACTACTGTTCCTTTCTATTCAAACTTTGAGTGTAGTATACGTAGATCTGGCCACACATAACCGCACCCAAGCCGCACAAAACTGGCTCCGTAGCACGACAATGTCTTTTGCATTTTACGGTCTAAAAGATGCCCAGCCAATGAAATCATACGTGGATCGGATAGCGCCGATATTCGCCGAACCCAGTTTTGACTTTACCGGGCGTTATTTCAGTTCATTACGTATAAAAATAAAAAGTAAGTAGTCTAAGGTTCATTGTTGTAAACAATACAAGAAAAAGTGATTTAATAAGTATTACATAATGTAAAAGTAATTATTTATTATTACTGGGTGGCTCGGTGATGTGTGTTCACTTATTAAAATGTGGTGCGTGGTATGTGGTCGGGCATCGTGCGGTGATATTAGGCCTTTGGCATTTGATAACAATGGTACATTTCAAAACTGAGATACTAGAACTTTTTGCATCGCATCCCCTACATTTTACCAGCGATACACACGGCTGGGGGCTCGTTGCGGTTATGTGTGGCCAGAGCTTTAAATGTACATATTATACATTTTGTTTTTATAAAAAAATGGGCAATAAAACAAGTAACGTTATAGTAACCAGATCATTAAAGAAACACATATGATCAATGGAGTACAACTCGCGTATAAATCACAAACTTGTTGAAAAATTTGACTTAGCGTTTTAAACATATAAATTTTAAATATCTTAAATCAAATCACTGAAGATCTTACAAACATTTCCTGCTGTAAATGATAAGACGGAACGCGGCAACCGTGCTTTCTGTCGAATCCCAGCCGACCCTTCGCGGTGACGTCAGCGGACGCCCCACGCATCGCGGCGCTCACAATGGGCTGCCCACGCGCCCGGGCCGCGTGAAACGTAAATTGGCAAAATTCGCCGGATCCATGGTAGCGAGCAAGACTGCCGCGCCGTTTCGGTTGCATCCCACAACAAACATCAAGATATAAAAGATGTAAATTATTTTACTAAAAATAAAGCTGATTAAATTAAGTGAAATCTTGTAAAATTTGTTATTTTAAATAGATTGGTTAGAATTAGAAGCATTTTTCGGTCTGCTGACGTAGGATCATATATTATTGACATCGGTCGTAAGTATCTAAGTGCATATTAAACCATGGAATGGCATGGCATGGTGTGGCATGACATGTTGTCTAGAGTTGTGTGATATTCACAAACAGAGATAATTTAAATGGATCTACAATTGCAGTCATGATGCTTCCTGATGAGCGTAGTGTTGACGTAAAACCGCAATAACGCTGTTTTTAAGAGACTAATAAGATGGATTACAAAAACATATGTGCTTTTACTTCGTCTATCATTTTCACGTAAAAATTAAAACATGAAAAATACTTATAAAATTATCAATTATCTACAAACACGAAACAATACAAAAAATATGATGTATGAAAACTTTTGTAGTAATCTAACAACATAACGTCAAAATAAAACGGCGGTAAACTGCTGGAGACACAAGCAGTAAAGCTATTCGCCATATTTAGATTTATTGATAAAAATAAAAGAAGATATGCATGTTTCGGTTATCCGATAAGCTTGTTGAAGGAAAAATGTGTAACATATCTAAAATATCGGCGTTTGCTACACTCTGTATAGCTTAGACCTGGCTATATAGAAAATAAATTTTTAGCAAAGGTTAAAAGAGCATTTAAGTAAAATATAAAAATGAAGTTTTAATAAATAAACATAAAATAAAAAGATATATATTTTTTTTGTAAATTTATATAAATGCATATTATTTTGTTAAAATATTTAGCTTACGAACACCTAAATATCCTAAGGGTTATTCTTTATTACCTTAAATGGTCTTAATATTTCTTACATTTTTTTATATGTTTTGTGAAATGGCCTTAATTTTTTAAATCTATTTTTTTTATTGTTCTTTAAATATGATTATGTATAACATTACTTTTGCAGTTAGCTATCTAAGTATCTTTAAACCGTTTTTAGTCTTTAATTCAGTCCATTTTCTTTTTACCAGATTTTTTTGTATCTTTTTGATTGAGCTTTATTTATTATTATTATTTTTTTTTTTGTAATCTGTTTAGCCCTTTAATATTCCTTAGCTGATAATTAATAAACCACCCACTATATAATAATCATTATTTAAAAAAAGCAACGATTGTTCCATTTTTTTCTACGGTAGACTGATCATCTACAAATAACCATTTGTAATGTTAATAAATGAAAACAATAAAGTCAATACCCTGTGTATTTTATAACAAAAACGTAGGAAGTGATTTTTTGTTCAAAAGAAAGGATAGTTTGTTGTATAAATATTCAAAGCAATAAAGCAAAAAAGTTTAGATTTTTTTAGGACACGACGAATCGGAATGCGGTTTTTTACATTCACTTCCAAAAATTATTTGTAAAATTTGTACCCAATTTTTACCTTATACAAAACGGAGGTTGCATTGCTAAAGCCAAAAATATATTTAGGAAATGCTTTTCTTGAGACGCCCTTTGGAAAATTTTATAACTTTGTATTTTTTTATCTTTGGACAAACCACGAAGGCTAAAAGCCGAAATACTAACGTACCGTGGGTGTCTTAAGCGAGGTAAGAGGGAGTTTGTTGACACGGGACTTAAATACTTGGAGATTTGGGGGGAAAGGAAAGACTTCCGCGGGCAGCAGGTTCCACAATCTAGAAACGCTAGGGATAAAAGAACGAACAAAGTGGAAGTTCGGGGCCTGTCCAGTTGGACCGTATAGGGATGCATACGCTCGGAACCACGAGTTTTTCTGTTGGGAACCGTGAGTGGAGGAACTATACTGGACAATTCTTCAGAACAGAAGCCGTGGAAGTACCTATAAAAAGCGATAAATCCCCGACAGCCCGACGATGGACAAGAGAGGGAAGCCTTTCTGTAAGTGAAGGATCATTAATGAGACGACGAATAGCTCTTCTTTGAATAGAATCAAGAATGCTTAGGGTTGTGGGGGACGCCATGCCTCAGATTTGAGAACAATATTCCAAGGGAGGTTGGATTTGGGACACATATAAAGTGTATAAATTAGAAGGGGAAAGATAGTTTTTGGCTCGAGAGAGAAATCCAAGCTTTTTGAAGCTGCCGTGGCTATAGATACAATGTGTTTATGCCAGTTAAGGTTACTTTCAAATATGACGCCCACTCATAAGTAGAGGATGAGTATTTAATGACTCTTTTCGCGACAAGGAACATGATTTTGTTTTGGATGCATTAAAATGGACGAGATTTTTGGCGCCCCAATCCAATATTAAATAATCCTGCGAAAGAGATATCTGCATCGCTCTGCGTTTGTTTTCCAAGTCAGTTTTAGTGATGGGTTTAGGATCCTGAAAACTGGAGTGAAGGGGTACTATCGTCGGCGAAACTATGAATGGAATTAGTTTTGGACAAGAGAAGGTCATTGATGTGAAGAAGAAACAATGTTGGTGCCAGAACCCTGAAGGACTCCAGCATTTACTTGGTGAAAGCTTGAAGAATGGCCGTCCACAATAACTGGAGTTAGAACTGACTCAAGTCAGGTACTCGGAGATTTTTGAGGTCGCTGATTACGATTATGATTTTCAAATTGACCCCTCGAATACCTGGAGCTCAGGAACACTGGCAAACGTCATCTTCGTGGGACTTTCGGGGGTTTTGGGTCGCTGAATATAAATATGGTATCGGCGAACACCCCACGAACAATGTACCCTAACTTGAACGCTGACGTCATTTTCAAGAATTTTCCTGAAAAGAGTACCAAAAACCAGCCGAAAATCAGTGTGGGGACTGAATCCCAACAATTCTGGATTAACCCTATAAGCAAATTAAGCAATTGCTTAGGGCATCACATTTTGGGGGCACCACAAAGAGGGCAATAAAGATTAGAGAAAAAAAGAAAATAGTAGCAACGTCCTTTTGAACTTTTTATTTTTTATTCAAGATTTTTTTTATTTTGCTCTTTTCGGTAAGAAATAGTTGTTAAATTTATAATATTATAATTTTGTTTCCATTGGTCGTCAAAAAATTCTTGTGTAGGGCGCACCACAGGGGTTGTGTGCCTAGGGCATCACAAAGTCTTAATCCGGCACTGAATCCCAATTTTATATCGAAAAACTCCCGAACACCTGGAGCACTGGAACCTAGCCCTGAACGTCATGTCCGTAGCTTTTCCTGAGAAAATCGAAAAAACAAACCTTCAATCGTTATTGATTTAGCGCCCCAAAGAAAAAAACCCGTAATGATTTTTGGTTCGTCTTTTTCTATTCTGTCAGGAAAAGCCCCGGAGATGACGTTCAGGGCTATGTTCCGGTGCACCAGGTGTTCGAGGGGGGTCGTTTTCGATATAACACTTGGATTCAGCAGCGCACAACATGCCCCGACAATAAGTTTTGGCTTGTTTTTGGCACTTTTGTAAGAAAATTTCTCGGAGATTACGTCCGCGTTCAGGTTATGGCGCATCAGGTGTCCGTGGGTTGTTCGCCGATGCCATATTTGAATCAGCGACCCGAAAACCCCCGAGTGCCGAGTTTCTCTTCCTTTCCACATGAATTTTGGAAGTCCTACAGAAATGAAGTTTGTCAAAATTCCTAAGCTCTAGGTGTTCAGGAAGTCAATTAGAACATCATAATGGTGACGAACCTCAAAAACTCCCGGATACCCGACTTGGGCTCATACTGACTTTTATTTACAAAGTTGTTAAATGTTCCAAAAGGCGCCAGAAAAAAAAGGATTTCTGCAATACATTTTTGGCTGCACAATACAATTTCCGGTTTGTATAAGGTAAAAATTGGGTATAAACTGTGGAAATATTTTTTTGAAGAGAATGCAAATCCGTCTTGTTCTAAGAAATGCATAGGAAGATATAGCTAAACAAAAATGGCGAAACAAAAACACTTTTTAAATATTTGTGCACTTTTTGAAAAATATCTTAATATCTCCCTAATGGATGGCTTTTGACCCAACATTTATACAACTTTTTATTTTAAGCCAGAAATCATCTCCTTATATTAACGCATTTGTTATAAAACACACTCTTTCTCTCTTTGAAAATTATAACCTAATAAAAGTGTAAACTATGTCAATATCCAAAGTGTTTATCGTAGTCAGACAGACAAAAATATGTAGAAAAAAGCTTCCCATTCAAAGTTGCTTAATTTTTTTCGCCCTTTCAGGGTTATCCCACCCAGGTCCGACGACCGCCCCCCTCAGGTGGTGCACTGCAGCCTGAAGGCTTATTGTACCTTGACCTCTACTCCTTCCCATTCACACACCATTCATTCCATAACTTGTATGGTTGCTGCCCGAGCAGAACATCGCGTGCCGTTGCCCAAAACCGACAACGGCCCGGTCACCCATCCAAGTTATGGCCGCGCTCTCACTGCTTAACTCCGGTGCTGATACAACCGGAGCAGCCACAAGCGCGACTAAGTTGCTTAACTTAGTTGTTATGACAAAAAGCGTTTTAACGGAAAATGCTGTTAATACAGGTTTTAAACTTAAATCGCACCGAGTGCAATTGGCGACAAGCTTTGTATTCTTAATTTAATGATGCAGCAAACTAGTTCAACAAATATAATAGAAACAATTACATAAATTAGGATACTTATTTTAAAATTTACCTTTCGGTTTTTAAAACTGCTATAAACATTATATATTAATTGGGTGGGTATACCCACTAAATAAATATAAATGGTCTACCAATAAGAGCTCCAGAAATCTAAAATGCCACTAAGTTAAATCTAAGTTTTTTTTTTTTTGAAAAAGGAAAATTATAGCATTAAGTTTTAAAAATATTATTGTTTAAATATCCTTCTCAACTTTGTTTAGTTGAATGGATTCTTGTGGTCCAGTTTCTGATTACTTTTTCAATCATATCACCCCGTAAATTTGTAATGGTGCTTAAAATGGTCTGCTTGGGGTAACAAATCGTTCGTGAAGTATTCTCGTAGACTTCAGATTCAAGGTAGCCCCACAGAAAATAAGCCAAGCATGAGAGATCGCGCATGACCTTGGCGGCCAGTTCACATTACCATTTCTCGAAATAACCCGCATTCTGACGATAAATTTAAATAATTTAATTTTTTCTATTTCTACACGTTGTAGAATCATGTATCTCTCCATAATAACTTGCTAGACATTACTGAACGCTACTATGACAGTTTGGTGACATCATTCTAAGCAATGTTGCTACAGTAACATTTTAAAGTTTTCACTCTCTTATTGGTAAACCCTATACCTGTGGTAAGTGACCTTTTACTTGCCGCAGTCGTGGATGTTGAATTTACAACACGTGCAAATTTCTCAAAAAATCTTTTAATTTTGGTAAAGAAAAGCCTTGTTATTTTAGATAACACTTTTTAAGTAGATTAATAATTTTAATCACATATTTAAATAATATTTTAATTTGTTATTTTTGGTTAATGAAATAGGATTTTGGTTACTAAAGGTCACTAAATTTTTGATAAGGCTTGAAGTCTAAGTACTAAGGTACAAAGCATCTTCAATTATTTATTCACATCTCCATTTTAATGGAAATAACCTCCATATTAGTTAAAACTCTTAGAAATAAAGTTCTAAATTAAATTTTTATATTAGGGCAGAAACTCTGGGGGTAGCACCAGAGCATCTGCAAATTTATTTTATTCACATGTTTATTTAAGTTTAAAAAAACTATATCTTAAAAGAAAATTTTGTACCAACTTTATCTTATCAGGGGAAAGTTTAAATCAAATTTTATGTTATGGGCAGAGATTTTCGGGGTATCGACAAAGCATCTGCAAATTATTTTTTCACATGTTTATTTAACTCTGAATAACCTTTATCTGAAAAGAAAATGTTGTACTAACTTTATTTTCCTGAATGAAATTTATATATTTGCCTGTTTATTCAGATTTAAATGAGCCTTTTCTGAAAAAAAAGCTTGTTAAATTCTCATTAGGGCATCATTTTGTATAATCAAGTAAAGTACGATCGCAAACTGCTGCACAAAATTAAATAAGATATCTTTCTGGAGGCGTTAACAATAATTCATTAATTATTTGCTAAATTACGTGGTGTGACCTTTAACCTGCCGCGGTCGTGGGCAGCAAATTTACACTACACGCCCATTAGGAACATTGGCCTGCACCCACGGTATAACGCAATTTAATTAATGCAGTTTACAAAGGACCTATTAAATCTGGAAAAAAGATTGATAAATATCTGTCTGCTTGCGAACAAGTTTACTTTTCCTAATGAAATAAACTTTGTTGTTAAAAAATACAATATTATTTTATAAGTCAGGATTTTTATATTATTTTATCTAAACACTAAAGAGGCCCATAGACGATCAATATTATTTTGTTAAGAAAATTAAAGGGCAGAATCTACATCAGAAAATATAAAGAAAAGATCTTATAAATATGAGACTATAAACTTTTTGTTCTCAAGATACAGGGTGTTAAACTTCTCAAAAAACTGAACAATTTTGAAAACACTTACTTTAGTAAAAATTGTTAAACTGGATATAAACCTTATTTAAATAAGTACCTATTGTTTTTGTTAGATTATTGCTAAATAAAAATTATAAAACCAAATTTTTAAAGAAAATTTTCCGCAATGCTTCTTTTATTGTTTAAAAATATGTAATTAAGTGATTTATATTTTTGGCTCTTAAACTAAAAAAAAAAAAAAATAAATAGAAGACAAAATCTGTATTTTTATTTTCCTAATTTAAAGAAAGCTCAATAATTTTATACAATTATACATTCAGTGGCATACGGGTTTTTTGTTAGAAATAATCCGTTGTTGACGTTGCCGCTTGAGACGCCGCTGGACTTAGTAACTGTAAATAGGTTACTAATAAATTGCTTCTTAATGCCTTAAATAATATTGTCAAATTTACATAGAAAATTTAGTCAAAAATATTTAAGATATTGAAAAAAACACACCTTTTAACACCCTATATCTTTAGACCGAGGAATTTCGGACCCATGTTTATATGAACTTTTTTCATATTCTTAATTATTTAAATATGCTCTTAATTTTTTTAACAAGATTCTAAATCACCCTGTGTACTAGATGCTATTGATCTTACATTTTATTATTAGATGCATTTAAAGTCTTGAATAAAGACATTGTAGGCTGAAAAGTTTCAACTGGCAATAGTTGGCCAATTTCAATAGAATTTGATTAAATCCACGAAAAAATATGGAGTATTCGATTTTTAAACCCTACTTTTTCTCTCGGGGAGGGTTGCTAGGGGATACTTTTTCTTTACTTTATTTCCTATTTACGGGATAAAGCAAGCAAGGAAAAATCATTTGGTGATGGCTAAAACTGTAACCTGCGTAAAACTTAGAATCGGGACAATTTAGGCAGGCTGCAATTTTCGAAATAATGTTTACAAATTAATTGATTCCTACATATTAAGTAGTCCATATACCATAGTAGGCAGTGCTGGATTAATACTCTGTAATGCCTAAGCAATGTACCCTTGTGAGGCCCGCTATTGTTAACATTTTGAGGCCAAAAAAGATCCTCCTTTATAAAACACACACAAAATGAGTTTTGCGGTTTTTTAAACCCCCTTACCCAACTCGTACCAAGTAAGTTTGTAAAAATACATGTTTCGTAAAATTTTTGAGGACCAGTAAAAAAAAGCTTCTTTTTGCTCTTATTATGGTGCTTCTGCAACGTGATGCCTTGATTGCTTAATTTGCTTATAGGTTAATCCCAAACTGATAGTAGGCGAGCCCCCGATACTAAATGGGGTTTTACTTGAGTGTCATAGAGACCTATTGGGTTGCAACCTTAGATAATGGAAAGAAAAAAAAATTATATATGGTATACCTTTTCATCGGTGGGAGAAGCGGCTATACATTTTTAAATATGTCAAAAATATACTGTTATTATTTTATATATAGACGTCGTTCAGATCGTATCGGATTATATACCTATTTTTCGTTATCTTTATTTTCATCAAAAAAAAAAAAAGTAGCCACGCTCGAGAATGTCAATATGACGGTTTTTTACAACTCTGTAGCTATGCGCTTTCTTTACGTCGCTCCTAAATTGTCAGATTAGTGGAATATACACTAGGGTGTCCGTTTTTTTCCAAATCGTTTTTTTTTAGCGATTGCCCCCTGAACTTTTGTTTAACGCCTGAAAAAAAATCCAATGTAATGTATTCATGATTTAAACCGTGCCGTTGCTTTTTTGTTGCTTGTTGCTTTTCTCATTTAAATAACATGGGATTTTGGACTTTTTCCTTTTTTTTCTTCTCAGACACAAATAAATAAAAATCTACCTATCACAATTTCTAATTGGAAATTTTACGCTCTACAAAAAGTTTTTCTACGAATTTTTGATTAAGTCACTCCTTTAAGAGTTATTTCTCGTCAAACGTTGAGATAAGATTGAGTTGTGGCCATCCTCCGGAATTTAATAGTACAACCGGCCTTCTTTAAATAAAACAGTCTAAATATCGCATCAGCATTAAATAGTTATTTTTGTACTAAGGGCGTAAAAAGCACTTTTAAGCCCGAGGCTGAAAGTTGTTGCCCGAGCACCGCGAGTGCAACAATCAGCTGTGGGCGTAATAGTGTTTTACGCCAGAGGTGCAAACAATATTTTTTATACGACTGATAATTAATATACAACCATTTTCTGTAGTAGGGAGAAATTTTCCTAGCTCTTAATGTTTTAAATTGTTATCAGTATACTTTTAACATATGTTTAATTAAATAAATTGTTGTTTTACCAAAAAATTGGGGCGTCATTTTTTTGCCCTAGGGCATAAAAGTGCAATTTACGCCCTCAAATGGGGGCGTAAAATTGTATTTTACGCCCGGTCGTACAAAAAGATATTTTAAAGAGCTTTAAGAAAATGACCACATTTTATATGTCTATCTCTTATAATTTTGGAAATATGGCAATTGAAATCTAAAAATAGTATATATAGTGTCTATTTTATCTTCGACCATAAACTTAGTGCTTATAGTTGGAGCGCTAGTGAACCCTTCGAGTAACGTTAGACCTGTATATATATATAATATGACAGTGAATGGTTCTTGAGCCTTGATATAAATACATTAATAAAAGGTAAAGTTCTTTGGCCATATGGCTCATCAATGACTGTAAAAATTAATAAATAAAAAATAACCTGTAAGAAATCGGCTACTATGGTTGATTGTTTAAAAATTACGGAGTCTCCAAAAGAAAATGGAATACCCCGGGCCCGACCAAGACGGTGACACGTGTTTCGTCTTCGTTAAGACTTGTCAAACCGCTTCAGGTCGCTAGACGCCTTGATGAAGCCCTGACTGACTGTAAATATCCTTTCCGTCCCTCAGAACTGATAAATACAGACAGCGGTGCCATCTCACCAAGAAATTTACAAACAACCATATATATATATATATATATATATATATATATATATATATATATATATCAAATGTGGTATTTTCTAAAAGCTCTTTAAAATATCTTTTATTGGTGATGTAATATACAAAGCCACCACTCAATCTTATCTCAACGTTTGACTTACTCTAAATAATTTTTAAAGGAGTGACTTAATCGAAAATGCATGCATGTATAATAGTTTTGGAAAGGCTAGAGTACTTTTATAAAAATTATACCAATGAATAACCTATATTATTATTTTTTGTCTTTTTATTCTTTATTTCCACTTAAAAGCAATATAAGGGCAAACAAACTTTATGTGTTTGGCGTTTATATATTTTTTTTGTTTAAAATATTTAAACTTTGAAAGCGTAGACGGCATGATTAAAAATTTTAAAGTCGACTTATCTCAAAATTTACTTTTAGTAGATACGCCCTTCTGAATTCCCAGGGCAGCACCATGAATGTTTAAGTTGTACAAAAAACGACATTGAGACTATTGGTATTTTAGCTAATATTATGTTACTATACCGATTTACGTATGTTCCGGTTTTTTATGTGTTATCGTCATTCATAAAGTGGAAAGTCACATGAATTAGGGGAAACAAGATAGCGTCATTCACTTACGCTTGAAGCTCGTGTTACAAGCTGTTTAGTAAACAGATGGTGCCGGAAGCTTTTTGTAAAATAACTTCGACTATCGATGTCGCCGATTTTCAATGGCTTGTTTAAAGCTTGGTGAAAAAAACCGGTCCAAATATAGAAAATATTTTACATTATGGATCGTTTAAAATTAGACGCAAAATTTAGGTAAAGGAAAATCTATAACCCATTTCGGAAGTCAAAATAATGACGTCACACTAACTTTGGTACACTCTTTGGTTTGTCAAATGCCATACTGTGGCTTGTGGGTAGGTAGATGGGTTTGGTATGCTAATCAATACTCTCCGATACCCAAAACATGTCCATGGGTCTTATGGTTTCGTGCCTGCATCACTTACGATTTTTGGCAAATGTTTAAAAGTTGCATGTAAAACATTATGGTTAACTTGTCCGACGAAAAAGTAACGCGTTTGTACAGTCCGACACGTGAAACATTTGACATTGACAGGCTGGGTTAAAGCGCCGCTTCAATATATGGCGGTATGGATATTTGTGGTAGACTCGTCAAAAGGAACCCTCCTTAAAAGGTTTTAAAAGTGTTATTTTCATGATGACAATTTCATTACAAGCCCAGAAATTAAATGTAACACTTTTTGACTTTTACTTTCGACCCAGAGAAGAAAAGGCTATTCTCCTCCTGTGGGAGCCCATGTTTTTTAATTTCTCTCATGAGAAACCATCTAAAACATTCAAAACTTTGCCAGCCTGCCAACTGTGTAATATTTTATTTACAACAATGTATGTTATGGTAACATTTATTAATATTTAAAACTGTCACTTTTCTGACTTTAACTTTTGACCTAGGGGAGAATAAATTATGTCGGATAGGAGCTTTTTATAAATATATAGTACTTAATAGTTATTTTATACTTTTGGACCTTAAATCAAAGTTTTTAATTTTACAATTTTGTAAGCCATAATGGGCCATAACATAGACCTTGAAAAACTCTGCGGGTCTTTTTACAATTTCACTTCATAGTGTTGAATGTGTGATCATCGTACTGTCACACAAAAATTTCATGCGAGATTATATGGAAGTCGAGTGCGAGACTAGGTATTCGAGATTGGAGAATCGCCAGCCTTTTGATACTCTAGTCAACTCCACTTTGTTTTTGAAACTCAGTTTAATCGTTCCAGACTTACAAGCCAATATTATTTAAACCAGAATGTTTGTACAGTATTTAGGCCAAATTTCTGGATAGGCTGATGTAAAAAAATGTGGCGTTGAGTAGAGAATTAAAGGGCTTTTAAACCGAGGTGCGACAAAATCCGCTCTCCATTTTAAAAACCAAGGGCTTTCTTGGCAGTAGCAAAGTTTGACCCTTAGTTTTTGGCTGTTGTAAACCTGTGTTATGTTAGCCGTTAGTCAATAATTTTTACATAAATTTTTAAGACATTCATGGTACGTTAGTATTTAGGCTTAAGTAACGTATGTCCTAAAAGTTTTGGCACATTTATCGGTTTTTTTTTAATGAAGAAATTTATTTAAACACTAACTAGTTATCATAAATTACTCAATACTTAACTAAACTATACTATCGAATTATGTGGAGTGGCCCATTCTGCTCTACCAGACGCCAGTCTCCTCGTTGACATTCCAATCTGGTTTTTGCTCTTCTCACCAATCTCTCTGACCTCTGTGCGGTAAATGCACGTGGTCTTCCACTTTTGGGAGATTCAGACATGGTATTCCCTGCTCGCACTCCGCTATTGTTCTATAAATGGTTCTGCGTGAAATGTTTTCATTCTGGAGTATTCGACAGATTTCAGCTTTGGGTATCCGCCCAACTAACTTGTAGATACTTTTTCTTATTTCTAATTTATACGACATCTTAAAGCGAAAACTTCAAAATAAATAAATCTCAACTGACAGTAAATAAAGTAAATAAACTTTTGTTTTTAAAGGCAACTTGATATTATTTAGTTTTTGTTAAAATTAAAGACAATGAGTTTTGTGCCAAAACTTTTAGGACAAACGTTATATTTTTATGCTCATGCTTTTAAAAAAATCTTGATATCAACTCTAGCGAGAAGTAACTCTCCCGCGCTTAACTTCTTTGCGTTGTTCAGGAATTGGCAGTTGGCGGGCGGAAAAGTATAGTTTTTGCACTTCTTAGAATAATAACATTTTTTTATGACTACCTCCCGGCACCGTTTATTATTAGTTATTTGTTTGAGTCAAATCTAGTAATTGGAATTTGATCCCCTTCTTGAATGACTTTTCGATCTGAAATTTGATACAAACTTTTATTCTTAATGACAATACAATAAAATATATTTTTGATGATTGTAAATCCAAGAGGGCTGCCAATACAAAATGGCGGATTACATATTTTTTCCACAATAACCTTAATATAGGTATCAAATTAAACGGGTTCATTTGTAAAATAGAGCTCACTATAAAAAAATAAGAATCCAAGATGGCCGCCGCCAGAAAATGGTTATTTACAAATTTTTTCCACAACTATCTCAATATGGGTATCAAATAAAAGGGCTTGATTGGTAGAATGGTGCTCACTATGAAAAAATGAAAATCCAAGATGGCCCCCGCCAGAAAATGGCTAATTACAAATTTTTTCCACAACTACCTCAATATGGGTATCAAATAAAAGGGCTTGATTGGTAGAATAGAGCTCACTATAAAAAAATGAAAATCCAAGATGGACGCAGCCAGAAAATGGCTAAATACAAATTTTTTAACAACTACCTCAATATTGGTATTAAATAAAAGGGCTTGATTGGTAGAATGGAGCTTACTATGAAAAAATGAAAATCCAAGATGGCCGCCGCCAGAAAATGGCTAATTAAAAATTTTTTCCACAAATACCTCAATATGGGTATCAAATAAAAGGGCTTGATTGGTAGAATGAAGCTCACTATGAAAAAATGAAAATCCAAGTTGGCCGCCGCCAGAAAATGGCTAATTACAAATTTTTTCCACAAATAGCTTAATATGGGTATCAAATAAAAGGGCTTGATTAATAGAATAGAGCTCACTATGAAAAATAAAAATCCAAGATGGCCGCCGCCACAAATTGGCGGATTACATATTTTATCCACAACTCCTCAATATAAATACGTAGGTTAGTTCTGGTTAATTATAGTGAGGCATTAAATAAACTCAATAGAATAAGAATTATATCAACTAAAAGCAAAACTAAAAACTTGAAAATAAATTATGTAACTTTTTTGTTAAACGGTTTTATTATACTAAAATCTAAAGAATAATTCGGTAAGTACTAGCTACCAGATCGCACCAATCTTTTCATCAATTTGGGGTATTAATAAGACAAATAATAAAATCGTTGGACACATTCTATCATAATATTTACTCTGGATATGCCACGCCCAACAATTTCATTATTTGTCTGATCAATACCCCAGATTGATGAGAAGATTGGTGCAATCTGGTAGCTAGGACTTACCGAAATATTTTTTAGCTTTTAGTACAATAAAACCATTTAACATAATTTGTTTTTTTACATAATTTATTAGTAAACACCTTGTTATACCAGTCTCAAACGTAAGTGAATGATGCATGCTATCTGAATTCCCCTAATTCATGTGACTTTTCACTTTATGAATGACGATAACACATAAAAACGGGAACATACGTAAATCAGCATAGTAACATTATATTAGCGAAATTAAACCACAATAATGCCAATAGTTTAGATTAAAAGTTCGTACGTCACTTGACATTGATAAGCGCAAACAAAACACTTTTATTACGAGAGCTTTTTCTTGCGTCAAATAGATCGTTTACTCTTTTGCGAAGTGCATGTATCACGCGCTCCTTGTGTGATTACTTGCAAATTACTGAATAAATATTTGATTAAATATTTTTGTTTTTATGCAAAAGATAAATTAATGCGGAAAGTTGTATTAGCAATGGTTCCAAACTTGTTCTATTTCTGCGGAAGATCACCTATTTTTACCTTCCCACTAAATCTTTAGAGCTTTGGCTGCTATCAATTTGTGATTTAAATTAGGAAATCCAATGTTGCAACACGGTAAATTCGTTGATAATAAACATTAAAAAAAGCCGACTACAAAACAAACTAACTAAAAATTTAAAATAATAAATAGAAAAAATCAAAAACATGAAGTTGGTTAATAAAATAAGCGTTAAAGCACCAAACGGTAACAACTAACCAAACGCAGCTTTTTGTTACCAAATGTTATTATCCGACATCATGTTTTTAATTTTTTTCTCTTTATTATTTTTAAATTTTTGGTTACTTTATTTATTTTGAAGTTGCTTTAGTTTCTTTTTTTAATGTTTATTTTTTCCTTTTAGTTTATTATTATTAATATTTAATCAATATCAATACACTAAAAATGCTACTACCAGGACCTTTTTCTCTCACGTAAACTGTTTGCACAGAACGACAATGGTGCCTTTTATAGGTATAAATTGGGTATAAATGAAAACACCTAACACAAAAATACAATTTTAAAAGATGAATTGGCTAAATGACAATTCAAGACAAATTGGAAAGTTTTGACGTTACATTTACTATCTTGATTGTTCAAACAACCAGCATAGAATAATATCTGAGCATATAATTCCTAGAGGCATCTTTGCCATACGTTAGGGAGAAAAAATAAGTCTAGTATTTTTCTCTCTCGCGATTTTTACTTGGTTTTCCTACGGGAACCCCGCGGAGGTTCATTCTTTTAAATAAAAAAATAGTTTTTAAAATCGGTGTACAATTGATGGAGCATAACACCTTCTCCTTTTTTTGATGTCGGTTAAAAATGGGTATCTATATCTTAAATGGCGAAAATTACTTACAGAGATTACTCAAGTTTTGGTTTGCGCCTTAGCCAGCATTTTTAAAAACAATGCATTTTCAAAAAAAATTTAGGCATCATTGTCTAAGAACCGTAATAAAACAAGGAATAGTTAACAGTCAGCGTTTAGCGTAATTTTAAACATATAAAGAAACAAAACGTACATTCTTGATTGTTAAGACTTGAACTGCAGACACAACAAACAAACTTGGTGAAATTTCCTTTATTGCCAAATTTCTACCGAAATGCGTGACAATAATCACTAAAACACTTAACCCAAGTTGTAGGCTAACTTTTTTTTTATTGTATACACCCATTAATTTATAAAAAATATTCAAAAATAGGATACTAACTGCAACACCAAGCAAAATATGACAAACTATTGTCATAGTGCCCCAGTAGAACACTAATAGGTAGAGATAAGACATAGAATGCCGGCATGTAAACATGGTGAATCATCGGTTCCACTTTGTTGTTGCTTTACTTGTCTCCAAACCTTTTGATATGGTTGAACGTGTATACAGTATGTTCACGAATGGACTCTACAATAGGACAAATGGACCAAAAATTTAAATGTTCAGGAAAGTCGTGTATGGCAACTGCTTTTGCTTCTTAAAAAAGAAGATTACGTTGAAATTTGTTTTGTTTGTTTTGTACAGGGGTTCCAAAAACTACAAAAATGTAAAAAGGGACCAAGACAAAACTCCTATTTTTTCATAATTCAGCAAAATCTATACTAATGTATAAAGAGGTAAAGTTTGTAACTTTGTTTGTGGGTTTGTTTGTAGCTGCTAATCTTCGGAAGTACTAAACCTATCCTAAAATTTTTTTACAATCAGAAAGCTACACTGTTCATAGTGCTATATTTTACTATGAATAATCAAAAAGTTTAGATATTGACGCCCAACGAAGTGGGCATGGGTCCGCTAGTGGAAAATAAAAAAGGTTTTTAGAACTAAATGAAGATCCAATATCCTAACTTTTATCTATAATAAACGATGTGTTTTTAATATTATATTTTTTTTTAATTCAGGTTTTCCATACTTTTTTTCGTAATTTACCAGGTTTTATTAATTAATATAGTTAATGTCAAAGTTTGTCAAATATATTTAAATTCAAAAATGTGAAACCAGGTAAATTATGTCGAAGAGAAAAACATATACCTATAAAAGAAATGTTAAAAAAATATATGTGAAATATTAGATATTGAATCCTTATTCAATTCTTTTAAAAAATTATTTGACAGTTTGCTGAATTATTAAAAATAAAGGGAGTTTTTCTTGGCCCATTTCTACATTTTTGTAGTTTTAGGAGCTCCTGTTCAAAACAAAATTTTTTTTTAACTTGTTTTTTTAAGATCAAAAGCAGTTGCCATACACGACTTTCCTAAACATTTAAATTTTTGGTCCTTTATTTGTTTTAATATTAAGTCCATCCCTGTTCAACTGTATACCGGCACAACTAACTGGCCTAATTCATAGGTAATGTGAGGAAAAGAGATTCTAACGTGAATACCCGCATGTAAACATTTCGGATTGGATGAGTCACATACATACTTTGTTGTTGCTTTACTGGCCCATATCCCAATACCTACTTGCTTAAGCAGTACATCCAACCTAGATACAAAACCAGAAAAATGTGTTTTTATTTAATAAATTCCAGTAGGTTATAAAAGTTTCACAAAAGTCAGTGGTACACATGTTTTTTGTAAAAATATTCCTTTACTGTTGACACTTCACTGGACTTATAATTTATTAGGAGTAAATAAGGTCCAAAGCGCCTATTTTCCACAAAAAAAAAACAAAATTGAACAGCAAAAAAAAGATCCGTAGCGCCTATTTTGAGTACCAGGCGCCTTACACACCTTAGGCTGTAGCCTAGTCAGACCCTAATGGTTAATACGGCACTGATAAAAATGTCTTGTCTTAAATTATTCTGAAAGACAATATAACCATAAAATTACATTATGGCAAAGTACATGATAAATTTCTTAAAATATAATATTTTTTAATAAAAATGTATTTTCTTTTTCAGTCGGTTTGGGTCTGCATACTTTGTCGTAAAAAGCAAGAACTTCTAGGTAGGACGGGTCAATGGATTCAAGGAGGCATGCAATCTGTCATTTCGGATCCTGAAACTCCAATACTTACTAATTTATTGCAATCGGATAAACGACCCAAACTAGAACGAGCCCACTCAGCTGCAGAGAAGGAAAATCAACCATTGCAAAGGTAATTACTAATTATGGTAAAGTTTAAAAAATCATATGAAGAGTCTCGGAGAAGAAAAATAAATGATAAAAAATTAAATGAAGTAAACACATTAATTCTATATTTAAAACCAAGAAAATTTGGGCACAAATTGGACAAGTTCATATTTTAAAGTTGTTGGAAATTAAAAAAAAAACTAAATAGCATATAAAGTACAATTATTATAAACAAAATTATATTCTTTTTTTTTTGTATTTGCAGTTCTTATAGACTTTACTATTTGGTTTATTAGGAGTTTTTTCTTTTTAAATAAAGGTGGACGAAATTTTTAAAAATTTGGACTTGTCCGATTTTTACCCCAAATGAGCCACAAAAAGTTATAAGAATACATTTTTATTAAAAATAAACACACATTTAAATGGTCATAACATAAAATAAGAGTCTAAGTTATAGACGGGTTCTTCTGAATTTTCGATATTTTTAAGATTTCAGTATCTTCTACTAAAATATCAGCTTTTGGAACATATCTTTGTACTAAAACTCAAGCATCTTTTTTTTATCTCGTTAAATTTAATGGAAAAGAACTGCTGCATATTTGCATTTGCAAATATGAAAATGCCCTAATTTTTTTAGTAGAAAATTTCTTGTGTGCTTAAAGAACCGTCGACTTACATAATTTAATTTGAAATAGAAAATTTAAAGATTTTGTTTATATTAGAAATCTATAAATAGGGGCTTAAAATTTTCGGTGAAGACCGTAATAATATCCTGAATAATACACACAACTCCAAATGTCTGGGACCCCCTAGCATTTTTATAGTTCTAATTTATTTAGAAAAAATTAAAAGGACTAATTCAAAGTGTTGTTCATGTTGATTTTAATTTAGTTTAAAACAATATTTTGAGTTCATGTATGTGGCTAAAATAAAAGAAATACCAAAAAATGAAAAAACAGTGTTAATTTATAAATAACGTTTATTGCAACAAAAATTACCAGTATAATAATACAAAAACAGAAAATACAGTTAATACTCTGTGGGCCCTACCCTACTTCTGAGTAATGAGTTTACACGTCTGAGCATGGAAATGATTAAATTATTAACTAATTCCTGCGATATGCGGTCCCATTCTTCTACGGCGGCTACCGCAAGTTCCTTCTCGGTTCTAGGTGGTGAATTTCGATTGTGAATAGTTCTGGAAAGAATATCCCATAAATTCTTAATTGGATTCATGTCTGAGGAATTAGTTGGCCAATCTAATATGTTGATTTCTTCAGCATTAAGAAGCTCCTGAACTTTTCTGCCCCTGACTGAGGTCTGGCGTTATCATCCATGAAAATGAAATTCTCTCCAGTTTCATGGCGGAGGGCAAAACAATTGCTGGATAGTTGAGTCTTGACTGACGCTCTGGCTCTCTCCATATCCTTTGACGATGGTCATCACTAACCAGACCGAATCTTGATTGTGTCGAGGCAATAAAAGAGGTACCCTCAAAAATCTTCACCCGTAAATTTGCGCTGTGATGTCTTCTGCGAATGGTATTGGTGGAAATTACGCAGTTGAACATACCCAGGAAATGATCTTTAATGGCTGGGGCCGTTGCGTTTCGATTTCTCGGGTAAATTGGATAACAGATATCCTCCCTTTCGGTAGAAACACGTGGCCGTCTATTACGAGGCAATCTTTACACATTTCCAGTTTCTTGATACCGGTTAATGATTCGACTCACAGAAGACCTTGGAATATGTAAACTGACGGAAATATGGTGATTGGAAAATTCAGATTCATGCAGAACAATTATTCTTGCTCTGTTATAAACAGAAATTTTACGTCCTGGCTTTTTCAGTTAGAACCAATGTAAACTTTGCATATTTAATAATTCAAATAAACTAAATTAAAGAAAGTAAACAATTAAAAATCTTCGCAAAAACCACAAAAACTCTTATCTCCAAATAAAAGAACATTTTTATCTGATACTAAAAAACATGGTGGATTTTTTATAACCAAGATATACCAAGTCCACGACTTTTGGCGTTGTGTGTATCAACAAGGCAACATTTTTTTGGATTTTATCTAATAAAACAATAGACTACACACTTAACTGTTTGCAGCAGATCTTTTCCGCATGGTATATCCACTATATAGATAATTTAAACGTTTAGTGTAAAAATCAACCCGTTTTGGACTTGTCCACTTTTTGCTTCATAAACTATGTAGTCGACTATTTCCAGATTTTTTAAAGCGACGCTAAGACGTGTGGGACTTTTTCGGTTTTTGCTCCAAAATATGTCGTCAGCAATGTTCAAAATTCTGATAGCGACGTTAATATGCTTTGGACTGGTACAATTCAAAATGTAACATAAGCTATGGTTATTTCCAAATATAGACATTATTGATCTTTAGAAATTTGACTGCATCGGCGGTGGTAATCTCGACGTATAATAACCTACTTTACCTATTCCAGAGAAAAGGTCTGAAAATCAGATAGGCTTTTTCGACAAATATTTAGGTACAGGTAGTTTTGTTTAGGTTGAAGGAAAAGAATGGCGACATATTGTAGTGAATGTCAATGATGTGATATTACTCGAATATTTTCTACCGAAGACAGAGTATAGGTGGGGAGTCATGGTTAGTTCTGGTTAGCTAAATATTTTTTAAAATTTCCTAAATTAAACCTGAGACTAATAAACACTTTATTTTTATTTTTTATTTTGCGGTACTTTTTAACAGCGCGCGAAGGCAGTTTGTCAAAAGCCTATAAATCTAAGAAACACGTCCGTGAATTGTTTATTAAAAAACACTCTTTATATTATTCAAAATCGGTTCTAATTCTTATTTGTACAGGTACAGATAGTATAAAAGTTATGCGTCGAAAATACTTGCAGCATTACCATGAACCCTACGCTAGTGAGTCGAGTTTACCCGTTTTTTGCGTGTGAAGATTTGCATAATTACTTCTGCGTCGAAATTACATCCGTCCGACTACATAGCAATGAGGAATATTATTTAACAATCAAATTTTGCTACATAAAAGGTTAGAGACAAAACTTCCGGCAACAAAGCTATAAGTTTTTCGCAATATTACCAAATTTAAAAAAAAGGAATCTAGCCTTCCTACGATTATTATTTTGTAAATAGCGTATACCTTTGTTGCATTATTTTTTTCTGTACCTTGCATATAACAAATTATCATTGTCAAATAATACTTTTAACTGGCATACAGTCAAATTTTGAGAGATTAATAATTCCATTATTTTTAAAAATAGGCATAGCTTATGTTACATTTTTTTAAAGGAAAAAGATTAAATTTTAGGACGGTGAAACAATATACATGGTGTTCCATTTAAAATAATAAAGTTACCCTATATCGGAAAATTGGCCATGGTAAGGAAGCCCAAGAGGGGATTTCTAAAATTACTTTAGCGCGTCTGAAAATTATACCGGAGTATACCTTGTACCCGATGAAATACCTCCACCAAATATGAGCCCCGTATACAGGGGCGATCGTAAAAGACAAAAATATATCAATCACAAATTATCGTGCGCGTCAGATACGATAGAGTAAGTTAATTACAAGCTAAAGAGTGTATATTTCACTAATCTGACAATTTGAGAGTGACGTAAAGAAAGCGGAGGGCTACAAAGTTGTAAAAAAACCGAAATGCTCGAGCGTGGTTATTTTTTTTTATTTTGAAGAAAATAATTAAAGGATAACGAAAAATATATAATTCAATACGATTTAAACGATTTCCACAAGCCGAAATAATAAAAATCCATAGCCGCTTAACGGCACGATGAAAAGGTATATAACATAAGCTTTGCAACCCAATAGGCCTCTATGATGCTCAAGTAACAGCAAATTTACCATCTTGGGCTCCCCTACTACCACTTTTGTGTTAGCGGAATGTTGCAACCAAATAGCGAGAAGATAAAAAAACACTTTTAAGAAATCTAAGACTTTCTGCAAAAACCGCATTTTAATATCTATATTTCTTCTTAAATTATTCGAGATTAAAATGGGTTAAAATATAGCAGGATACACTGTACTTAATAAATTTAGTGACTAATTGATTAATTTCAGATCTGGCAGTGTATTACGCCGACAGTACTCAGAAGAACAATCTCGTGAGGTCTCCTCAGAACGTTACAAGCATTATAATGAGGATGACCCAAGATTTTATCAAGGAGAGTTAGAAGGACTGATGCGAACACATCCACATTTGGTGCCTAGAATGTAAGAATACACTAAACTTATAATATTGTTTTCGTTCCCATATTGGGTTAGTAAAAGGTACCGAAACTCTAAAATATCTTCACAAGCGCTAAAGCTACACTTACCAAATACGTTTTCTAAGGTGTTTTAAATATGTCGAATTAACTAATGATATCGACACTGTTGCCAGATAACCCAGTTGTATGCTACACGAATGTTTCTATTTTTTTTAAGTCGACTTTCCCCATTTAATTTTATTGCATTAAATCGGGCGGCTCAAAACTAGTAAGTTTATAAATTTTCAAAATAATTATGTTCCTATTAGTTGCTGAGATATGATACGCTACACTTTTAGCAAAAACTACGTTAGCGCCTAAATATTTTTAAAACCGCTAAACCTGTGTTTAAAAAATTTGGTATTTGGGGGTTTTTATAGGCATGATTGATTAGTGGTATCAGCATTGTAGCCAAATTTTAATGAAATTGTGATGTTATCATATCTCTGTAACTGGTATAGATTAGATTTAAAAAAATTTGAAATCGTACTAATGTTGGCACTTTTATTGCAATTAAAATAAAGTGAAGATTTAATTTAAATTATCAAAAATAATACGTGTAGCGCAAAACTGGAATATCTAGCAACAATTATAATATGACTGTGCACTACTTGCCCAGAAACCTTTAAATACCAAAATTTGTAAATGCATTTTAGCGATATTTGTGCGTATCTTAACTTTTTACCTAAAATGTTGTAAGACCTTGGCAGCTATTAAAAATGGAATTTTAAAAATGTGTGTACTTATTAAATTTGGCTTGCAAAATTCATTTCAATAAAAATAATGGGAGTATTCTATTAAACAAAAACGAAACAGATACGTGCAGCACAAAATTAGGAAATCTGGCAACGGTGCTGATATTGTTAGTTAATGCTTCGTACCCGTGCAGAGAAACCTTAAATAAAAGTTACTAAATAACAGTTAATGTTTGTTTACCAATTTTATGGTTGTTTGTTTTTTAAATCCGGATTTTATTAACTAAAATATTAATATATTTAACTATACTTTTAACATACAACCTTTTTATGAAGCTTACATTTTTGTAACTATTATTCTAAAAGAGGCATCTTTTATAATCTACGTAAAGTGCTTTGTAAAGAAAATAATAGATTGAATATTTTAATCAAATATTTGGGAGAAATTTTTGCTTAGGCTAATTTAATATAATAAATTTTAAAGAAATCAAATGATCATTGTAACCTTATGATAAATACAATGGGATTATTTAATTGTTTTCCTAAAAAATTTTTAAAGGTATTTAGAGAAACATATTTTTTATATATTAGTTGGCTCTTTTGGCATTACTTTTATATTTAGAATTCGTTTCACAAATATAGTGACACAAATTTTAATTCTGAGTATGATTTACATTTATGGCATTTATTTACAATACAATAATATATAGATACGATATACAGTGTCTCCACGTAAGTAGTCAAAATAAGAAAAACTTTTTATTATTAATTTTATAATACAAATTATTTTTATAAAAAGTTTGGCATGGTCCAAAATGTAAACTTTAATTATCAGATATTAAATTAATGTAATTTTTCCTTAAAAGTAAAGTACCTGTATTTTTGATAATATCAAAAATTGTTATAATGAAAAGATGTTTAGAATTAAAAATTACCTAAATGTGCAATTTTATTTGTTTAATTTCTTTTTTAAATACTTTTTCCTGCGATAATGGTAAAAATTTGGATTTGTAAATAAGTGCAATATTAATTATAAAATTTATGGGATAATTTTAAATTAACTTTAAAAATTCACTGTTACCAAAACAAGAACAATGTACTTAAGCACAAACTTAAATTTTTATCGTTATCCCAGATTTTTTTCAAAATAAACTAAATTTCATATTTAAAATTAATTTTTAATTTTAAACATCTTTTTTGTTTATAGGAGTTTTTCAGATCAACAAAAACACCGGTACTTTACTTTTAAAGAAAAATTAAATTTTTGAGCAAACCTTGTGGATGAGTGATACAATTTAACATCCAATGTTTTCATTTTAGGTATAACCATGCAGACCTTTTTATAAAGAATTAGTTGACCCGTGCCCACTTCGTTGGCCGTTAATTATATTTTTTCTGAACTTTTTGTTTATTTATAATAAATATAGCCTAAAGCATTTCTTAAGAGTGCAGCTTTCTGATTGTAAAAATTTTTCATGATCGGTTCAGTATTTCCAAAAATTTTATCTAATAAGCAAAGAATCAAAGTTATAAGCTTTACCTCTTTATTTATAATATGAGTATAAATCAATATTGAAAAAAATCTCCTAAAAATAAGTAAATTCGTTGCTTTTATTTCATCTATTTTTATAAAAAGAAATCCGCATTCACAGATAATCGAACCCAGGCCGCCCGCCCACGTGACAGGCGAGCATTTTACCATTGGACCACCGCACGGTGGTGAGGTCATAGGTCATATGAGATCTCATGCGGCCATAATTTTGTTTTTAGATTCAGAAATCTAATGTAAAATAAGTTTGCTGAGAATTTTTAAAGTAAGGACAAATAAAAACTAGTTAATTTATCAGCAAGTATAAAAAAAAGCATTTTTTGCCTGGCCTGGTCTGGATGCCTTTCAAATTTTGTAATGCATTTTTCACAAACTTCCCGTTAACTGCTTCTTATGAAATTAGACATGGTAATGTAGGTTCGGTAATAATACAATATTATCAAGAAAAAATGGGGTGTAGGGGGTGGGTCAGGGATGTAAAGCAGATACGATCATGCGGATTTCAGATTTTTGATTTTATCTATGGTCACAATACAATTATTACTGAAAAAAAATGGGGTTGGGGCTGGTTGAGCAGTGTGAAGGGGGTATTTTTACATCTTTAAAACCAAAAAAGATACGAACATAGGATTGAGGTTTTCACAATATTTTTATAATACTCCATGACCATCAATATTATCTATAAACAATATCGTGAAAATACAATATGTATTATGAAAAATATGAGGGGTGTAACAATAAAATTAAAAATTTATGAATGACGATGAGTTTAAGTTTATTTTTAGTGCAAAATTTAATCTTCGGCAAACTTCGCACAATATTTATTTTCTTGTAGAAAGTGGAAAATTTTAATTAAAAAAAAAAAAAAAAATGTGCGTATTATCTGGCAAATTGATTTTATTCAACTTAAAGAAAGATATTTTAGAAAACCAAATATTACTACTAAATAAAAAAACATTGTATTACCTTAAAAAATACATTAAGAATAAATTTTACAGCAGCAATTGGAAAAAATACTTTAACTTCATTGATATTTTACTCACCATATTAAAATATTTACTTACCTTGAAAAAACTTCTGATACTGGAATTATTTTTTTCATCAGTAATATTTTAATGGTATCAATTATATAATATTTATCATAGTAAATGTAATTAAAAAATAATGACATGAAATATTTCATATATACTTAATTTTTTTTAATGAATTATGGCCACGAAATTACATTAGAGCTCGCCACTGTGCACCGTAGTATATTTAATACACGTAGTTACAAACTTAATCTCTTTAGAATATTAGTATAGATTGATATACATATGTCATTATTTTTCTCTGAAATTTATGTTTAATCATAATAAAATATAGCTTATAACACTCTTGAATAGTGTAGCTTTCGGATTGTAAAATAATTTTTATGATCGGTTTAGTATTTCCGAAGATCAGAGGCTACAAACAAACAAACAAACAAACAAACAAAGTTACAAACTTTACCTCTTTAGTATAAATAACTTTTTTTCGTAAATTTAATAAAAAAAGTATTCTATATGTAAACAACTTAGATGGACACACTGAATATGTGTCTAAATTTTACAATATTTATGTATCTAAAAGTTTAATATTTTTAACAAAAAAATAGCTTTTAATCATTAGGTTTGGGTATTTTAAAGACGGGCCAAAAAGGGTTTTTAAGGGGATAACATTTCTGGTGAAATGTCCCAATCTAACGTTGTTTATTTAAACTAGATATCCGGAGCAGAATCCGGACATCCAGCCGGAACTTCGTCAAGAACGGTTGCAAGGTCAAGCCAGTACCACTAAGAAACACAAAAGGCAGACAAAACATCAGCACCAGTCAGCACCACCAGCGCAGCTGCAACTTCATTCGTATTCCAGCTCGGAGGAAGATTTAAAAAGTACTCCAGAGTATGGGAGTGACAGAGAGAGTGAGAAAGGTAAGTTTAATTATTGTGCTTTATGTGTATAAATATATTAGTAAAATTTATTGCAATTTTTAAATTTATTTAAAAGTATATCTTAAAGTTTAAGGACTCGATGTTATTATTTTAACTGTATTTAATTATTAATTTTGTCTTAATGTTACCAGTGTATAAACGGTAAAACTGTGTTTTTGTAGGTGACTATGATTGTTGAAATAATAATAGCGCCACATTAAAGGCAAATGAAAAAGAACCTGCTTCTTTTTAATCTTTATGACAGCCTTTGAAAGCTTGATTCTTAAGTATAAAGGTATTGTAGGTGCCGGGATTCTTGATGTTTTAACCCTTTTTTCTAGTTTCGTCAACGTTGTGTCCCAGCACTGAATTTATTGTATCTTACAGTACATTTTTATTACCAAAAAATTATTTTTAATAAGTAGTATATCTGAGTGCAACGGTCTTTAATATGTAATAAAAAAATAAAAATCTTATTTTATTATTTTCAATCTTAGAATTAAAGGGGTTAAGTTCTTACCTAATGACTAGCTACAGAGCACACTGCATATCATTGGTTGGTCATATTTTTTTATTTATATTGCAAAAAAAAACAATAAATTCGGGCGTTCAACTAAGTACTTATTATTGCATTTAGGCGAATAATAATGTTCTATTTATAGGTTTTGTTAAAAAATATATAAAGTTTAAAACCAATTATTATTACCAAGGTTAATCCGAAGAATTTTCGGTAGTTCTTCTTAACTAGTAATATTATGGAGATTTTTTATTGTTTATTCACTAAAAAATTAGATCAGATGCAAAACCAGATATATAGAAAAACAGTCAAAAAATATAGTAAAATCTTGTCTACGTCTCTCTGCTACAGGTATTGTACGGTGATTAAAACTGGATATTTCTGATTGTAATCTTAAAGTAATTTTTATCCTGAATTTTAAAAATGCTATTTTTAATATTTCACATTTTTCTCTTCTGTAATTAAATAAAGTAGTTCTACAAATTTAGGAGTTCAGTAATACCGCCATATTTTATGTGGAGACAACATAATAAATACTGATAAAACCCGATAAAAAGTAGATTTTTATGAACCGTAAGACGCTGACCAATTTGTCCGACTATATAACTAACCTAAATTCACCATATCCTCCATTCTTTTTGCACAAAATTGTTGATTTTCCCTTAAATTGGCACCTATTATTTGAATATTCCACCCTTTAAACACCAATTTTTCTATTTATTTTACACATTTTTTTCCATAAAATTGCAAAGCTTTACTTTAAATCATTTAAATCGCAGTGACCTTAGCGATTGAAAGTAAAGCTTTACAATTTAAAAAGGAGCAAAATAAATAGAAAAATGGGTTTTAAAAGGTAAAAATCAAATTTTAAGTGCCAATTTATTTTTATATTGGAATTGTTTGCAAAAAAGCGTAAATTTGCTTTTCAAAGTTTGACGAGAGATATCTCAAAAACAAAATACGTTTGACTAAAAATTTTTTAGATTCGTGATCAGAGCCCCAAAAACTCAATCGTATTTGTTTACATTTAAGCTAAATTTATAGATTGACGTTTCCATCACCGTTTGCTAACGGCAACTGATATACCATATCAGTTTCTGATATGGTATATGGAAACGGTAAACAGAAACTATAAATTGATAAATGGAAAGTTGCTGTTTCATCTTTTAACTGAAAACGTCAAATGGCAAATCGAAAAAGAAACGTCAATCTATAAATTCAGCTTTAGTTTTATATCATGTTTTTTTTTTAAAGTTACTGCAATAATGACATTCAAGTTACAAAATGGTAAATTTTTTAGCTTTTTAAGATATCAATTAAAAACAACATTTTTTTTTCATTTTTCTTTGACTGTTCTTTGTTTTTAATTTAATTATTGCATATTAAAATTAAAAATACAAATTCCATAGGCTTTTTTCTAAAATAGTAAATTTTATTATTTCAAAAACTTGTTATTTTAGAACAAAAATATGTGGCAATTGTATTTCCACAATCATAGCTCATTCTCTAATATAAACCATAATTATACCGCCATTTGCGGCGGAACAGACGTTATTTAGTGGCAAGTTAAATACAATTTTATAAGGTTGTTGCTCCCATGCGGTAGACTCTGCAGACCTCTATTTTCACCTCTAGTCTTTTTCACCTTTTTCTTTTTAAACAAAAGGTGAGATATTTATTAGTGTTAAGTTGTTGTAAAATATATTTTGGTAGTTTTCCTTAAATTATCACTTCTGTTTTAAAATATAGCAATAGTGTAGTGCTGAGAAATTCACTGAAACCAGTAATCCTACAATAGCAGTTGGAAATAATTCTGTATTTTTTGCCTTTGATTTTAGGAGACATTTTTAGAAATCCGTATTCTGCCAAACTTTTTTATTTTTCAGTACCTAGAAAACGCCTAATAAATACTGGGTTAAGCATCTAGTATCACCTACTTTTAACAATTTCCTACAATGTTTAAAAACATAATATTGAAAAAAAAGATAAATAACTAAATAGGTGTTTATGCTTAACTAATGGAGCCACATCACACACAGCACGGCAAACTCGACTATTGTTGCAAGAAATGTTCCCGGCTGCTTGATTTCAAAATTTGGTGAGATAAGCTGGCCAGCTAATTCCCCCGATTTGAGAGCTCGTGATTTCTTTCTTTGGGGATATTTAAAAGAAAAAGGTTTATGACATGCTTTTCTATATAATCTAAAAACTTAAAAATGGTATTTTAGCGGAAATAAATACTCTTAAGGAAGAAATTTAGGAACCAGTTGTGAAAAAATTTATTATATACAGAATATAGATTACACAAATGTAGTAGTCATTTGAACAAAATATATGAAATTGCACATATTAATTTTGTTACTTATTATAATTTTTCGACACAATGTTTTTAGTTTTGTATTGTTGAAAATAGGTGATACCAGATACCCAGTATTTCTGTATAATCTAAGGTATTTTTAACAATATATGTATATATATATATATATATATATATATATATATATATATATATATATATATATATATATAGATAAAAGGAAATTTTAACCCAAGAGGTTAGAGTTAGTAGGTTGCAGTCAGTGGTTGTTTAGGGCCGTTAAGTAAAACTCTTTTTGTTAGCCTAGCTTTCTGGAAATCTTTATTCCTTCTTCATGGCTTCTGTAAAGCAAAGAAAAAAACACATTGTATACTCTCTATTAACAAAACTGAAACTAAAGAGAACACAATCGTCTCCTTTACAATTTTAAGACTTACCAAGGTGAATTTAAGCTGAAAAATAGCATCTTGTGCCGAACAGAACATACTTATATTATAAAACTACCAAAATTCTACATGATTAAACACTACTTTGATTACAAAAATTAATTTAATTAGCTTTAATTACTAAAAATGCAGACTAACTTTTTTCCAAGACACCATTTTGCCGGTACACGTTTTGAAGACATTGTCATTTTTTTTTAATTTATACAGAAGCCTGTGAAAAATAATCACTGTCAACGAGCCGAATCACGTATAAATGTATTTACAGTTGCATATTCACATAAAAATAAAATACACTTTTTTGATGACTGGTGCCATCTCCATTTTCAATGGGAATTTAAACTGTATAAATTAAAAAAAAAAAAAAAAAAAATTGACAAGGTCTTCCAAACGTGTACCGGCAAAATGGTGTCTTGGAAAAAAGTTAGTCTGCATTTTTTAGTAATTAAAGCTAATTAAATTAATTTTGTAATCAAAGTAGTGTTTAATCATGTAGAATTCTAGTAGTTTTATAACATAAGTATGTTCTGTTCGGCACAAGATGCTATTTTTCAGCTCAAATTCACCTTGGTAAGTCTTAAAATTGTAAAGGAGACGATTGTGTTCTCTTTAGTTTCAGTTTTGTTAATAGAGAGTATACAATGTGTTTTTTCTTTGCTTTACAGAAGCCCTGAAGAAGGAATAAAGATTTCCGAAAGCTAGGCTAACAAAAAGAGTTTTACTTAACGGCCCTAAACAACCACTGACTGCAACCTACTAACTCTAACCTCTTGGGTTAAAATTTCCTTTTTTCTAACTAGTTTCAGTCACGAAACTACCCCTCCTTTTTATATATATATATTTTTTTTTTTTTTAATAAAATGGATTTATTATAATATGTGTAGTACCACCATAGATTTTAATGAATAGCTACAATGCATTAGGAGGCTTTTCCTGACAACTTTTTTTTTTAATTGGCGTTTAAGCGAAATTTAACCTAAATAGTCTTAAACAAAACTAAGTATACCATTGCTTTTTTCCAAAAAAATATTTGTACAATTTACATTCACTTCAGGGTAAATTTGATCTATATATGCATTGTTTTCGCCTAAAAAAATAAAACAAAGTTCTATACAAAATCTGAGAGTCATAACGGAAGAATTGGTAAAAGTTTTAAATACCCTCTGATTGTTTTAAATTACTCGGTTCTTTAAATTTTTAAAAACTTTAGAACCTCGTATCTCAAAAATTAACACAATTAGGATTTAGGTTTATAAGATTTTTTTCTTAAGATGACTCTAGGAATCGCCACCTTAAATATTTTTATCCAAATTTGAGCTCTAATAAGTTCTAATATAATTGAACTATGAAATTGCTTTCAGATTAATTTAGTCATCCTAAATTTATATAAAAATTTACTAAATTACAAATTTAAGGAAAAAATAGCTTATAGCCTGGGCCAGAAATAAAATTGACTTTATAATAATACCATTTTTAAAACATTTTAAGGGACTCTTTTACGGTCTACCACGAATATTCATACGCCATAAATGGACGCGGCGCGTTGACCCAGCCTGTCAATGTCAAATGTTTCGGGTGTTGGACTGGGCAAATGCGTCATTTTTCGGTCGGACAAGTTTACGACACTGTTTTACATGCAATTTTTAAACATTGTGCCCAAAATCTTAAGTGTTACAGTCACGAAACCATAAGGCCCATTGACATGTTTTAGGTATCGGATTGAGCGGATTTCGTAACTGTAACTCTTACGAGTTTGGCACAATATTTAAAAATTGCATGCAAAACATTGTGGTAAACTTGTCCGATAAAAACTGACACATTGGTTCGGTCCGACACCCGAAACATTGTTATCATTGACAGGCTGGGTTAACGCGCCGCGTTATTTATGGCGGTATGAATATTCGTGCTAGATTCGTTAAAAGGAACCCCTAAAAAGATTTTAAAAGTGTTAATATCATAAAACCTATTTCATTACTGGCCCAGGGACTATAAGGACTAGATTTAAAAGTCAGTTTTTAGGTCATAAATGTAATGTATTAATAAAAAATAAACATTTAAATTTAGTGGCCACATAATAAATTTAAAAAAAAACTATTTATTAAGTACACAAATTATTGCAGTTTTGCTAAATCGAAAAACAAATCAGAAACAAGCATTAGAAATTGCTACGAGAGCGCAGTATGTGAGAAAATCTCTTTTCTCTAAAAATATATATTTTAACATCTTTTCGCAAACCGAATATTAAAGAAGTTTTCGAAAGTAGCATTCGACCACCACGATTCCCATTTATAATGAAAAAGTCTTTCTTACAGCAGCTGCGTCGTCAACTCCCGATCCCGAGATGTATATTTAGGTCACTTTTAGAAGAGGCGTATCGCAAAATATTTGCCAATGGCATTAATAATATAATTTTAATATACAGGGTGTCTAGAACGGTCATGTCGTAAACTATGAGGCTGGTAAAGCGAGGCAAAATAATATTATTACTTTATAAAAGGAAGATCTATCGCGCGTCGTTAGGGAGTTAATAACCTTCCAAGTTAAAATAAAAAAATATATATTTATAATTTCTAAACGGTTGCCACCGTATCAATGATCTTCGGGCAACTAAACTAATCTATACGTAGGGTGTTCAGTAAGTTTTGAGATACTTTTGTAACTAAATGGTGCAGGAAAGTAACATTGATGTTTTGCGTTTGTACATGTCATGACATGTCGTAGTCCTACATAGTTATTAGTAAACTATCAGTTTTGCGCCAGTTCGTGTCCAGCGATTTTAGCGCAAAGGCGTCGTGGATGACTATCGAGTGCCGTGCAATTTTGAAATATAACTTTTCATGTGAGTTATTTCAAGAACAGTGTTTAGAAGAAATGAAGCCTATACTTGGTGATGACTGTCCATCTCGTGCGACCATATACAGATGGTACAAACAATTTCAGCGGGGCTCGTTTTCGCTTGAAGACGCCTCACGCTCGGGTCGACCGTGTGAAGTAGTTACCCCAAAAACATATCTGCCGTCCAAAAAGCTATATAAACAAACCGACGAATTACCCATCGACAGTTAGAAGAGACATTGAACATTAGTTTAGCAACATTACACACGATCATACATAAGCACTTGGGTTTTAGAAAAATTTGTACTCTTTGGGTTCCACACAAGTTAACTCCCGAGCAGCAGACACAAAGAGTGAATTGGTGTAAAAAAATGATGTCCAAATTCCAGGAGGGTAAATCTAAAGACATAGTGTCGATCGTCACGGGAGATGAAACTTATCTTTATTATTTCGACGTCCCAACTAAACAACAGAATAAGATATGGGTTCTCGAAGGTGAAGAAACTCCGATCGAAGTTCGCATCAAGATCTGTAAAAAAATAATGATAGTTGTTTTCTTTGGTTCAAGAGGAATAATTAAACGTATTGTGCTTCGAGAACAGAAGACCGTAAATGCTCTCTGGTATACTACAGTATGCCTTTCAAAACTTATAGAAAAGTTAATAGTGATTCGCCCAAACTCGCAACTCGCTAGCTGGTACCTTCATCATGACAATGCCCCACCTCATCGAGCTGAACTTACCAGTCAATTTTTGACAGATGGAGGCTTGAGACTTTTGAAACATCTGCCTTATAGCCCCGACTTGACGCAGTGTGACTTTGGGTTGTTTCCATTTGTCAAGAGCCAACTGAAAGGACAAAAGTTTAAAACTGAAGACGCGCTACTGGAGGCCTGGGATAAAATATGCGCGGAAATTTCAAATGAAAAGTGGAAAGCTATTTTCAGTGACTGGTTTGTTAGAATGGAAAAGTGTATTCAATGTGGTGGAAATTATTTTGAAAAAATCAAACAAATGTACGTATATGTCAAAACTTTTCGAACACCCTACGTACTTAAACTTCATTTTCTTGTTCGTTTAATGTATGCATTTATGATAGAAATGACAAATTTAAAATGCTTTTATAGTTTGATTTTTTCATCCTTTTCAACAAGAAAAAAGTTTATTTTACTTGATATCTTGCAGCGTTCTTCATAAAATCTTTTTTAAAAAATATACCCAAAGATGGGACCAGATTTTATTTATTCTAAAAGGGTTGCCGCAAAGTATCAAATGTAAACAAACATTTTTGTGAACAATGATTTATTGCATTAATAAATAATACACTTGGCGAGCTTATAATTCTTGTACGACACGGGTCAGCTTTTATAGCAGGACAGAGACGAAATAAGATGACATTTTCTAAGTACATGATACATGTTTTAGCAATGTTTTTTTATTTATTTAATAAATTTAATATGTAATCAGGCTCTGTCAGAGGCTATGGGCTTTCGAAAAGGTATCATTTTTTGTGTATTTGGCGGCATTGCTTTCAGAATGAATTATAGTTGGTTCAGACTTAACCAACCATTTTAAACGAAATGAAAACTTCATTACAATAAACGAAAATAATAAATTTCTTACCCTATATAATCCCGACTTATGAACAGCGGTTTATGGTTAGTACACTTTAAACCGTCAAAAACAAGACAATTTAAAATATCTTTGTTTTTACGGTCCCATTAATAATATGAGTTTATTAAGATTATTATTTTTATTTTAATAATACATGTTTAAAATTACAAAAAAAGTTTCTTTAATTTTCCATTTTTTGCCCATATCTACAGAGAGCCAAACTGAAGCCTAAAAAAGTAGATCCATAGCCGCCAGTTTATCTTCGGACTGGCATGTTTAACAAAAACAGTTGGTTTTATAAAACAAAAGAGTTGTTAACGTGACAATCAACCACGTTTATTAAAAATACGCAAAAATGGCAGATGGTTGAAAATATATTCGAAAAACGGCCTATTCTTTTGTAGTTTTTTGGGTTATTAAAATAATATTATTTATTATAAATAATTACTTTTGGCTTAAGTGTGGAGGATTCTCATGCAGGATATGTAAAGTGGTTTTTTGAAATCGGCTATTTCGAGAAAATCGCGTTTAAAATTTTGATTCGTACGTATACGTAGCAGAGCTAAGAGCACGCATGCACTTTCATTTTTCTTACGGTGTTAAAGTTGCAAATTCTTTAAAAATAATTAAAAGACGATTTTTAAAGGACCAGGAAAGAGGAAAAAAGGAAGCGCAGTAAGTCACCTATCCGAAATGTTTACATGACAGTATTTGCGTTAGACCGTCACCTTTCTTCACATTCCCTATAAACTACTTTATTTAGCTGATTCTCTATATGATAAGAAAGATAAGTATGAGTTTATTTAGTTATTTATTATATATTTTTAAATCCTGACTTCGTAACGAAGTGCGAAAGAACTTTTTTTACAAAACGAAAACCTGCTATTCTGGCTTACCCCATTATGCCAAGTATTTATAACATAACCTTTTGAGTCACCCTGTATTTACTTTTCATAGAATAATATACATGAACGGGACAAGATAGGTTTTACTGGTATCTTTATTATGATCCTATTATCCCAATTTTTCTAAAAATAAAACAGTTGAAGCGACATGTTTTTAAGATACGTTTTCTCGCTTATTTCCCTAGTTGAAAAATTTGTCTTAGCTTTTTTAGTATAACACATAAATAGTATAGTAACTGTGATAGCGTAGTGTAAAAAGTGGCAGGATCGAAACGTCGACAAACAAATAAAACATCGTTTTTTGCCGTCCCTTTTCCCGCTACCCTTTCTTCCTCTAATATTTTACGTTGATTTTATTCTGGTGTATACGTAATATTTTAACTCATAATTTGCATCTTAGAAAACTAATAATAAAATTAAAAATGTTTTGGGGTTTTACATCCTTTATTACACAATAAAAAAACTATAATAAAAAGTAAATTGAACATTTTTATATGCTTTTTGCAACTTTAGTGTTGCCGGTATTACTGATTAGATTAAGAATTTTATTTTGGTATTTACATAATTTCTTAACTTATGCTTTACATTTTAAGGTACATTTAAATTAGAGCGGGCACAAGCGAACAAACGAATTCGTTCGCTAGAATTATTGTATTTTAACGCAAACCTAAGGCCGCTTTCAGACGGGCAACTTTTTGCAGTCGAAATTGACTGCAAAAAGTCGATCGTTTGTGGTTGATTGTCGCTACTTGCCGTTGTTATTTAACAACCATTGAAAAAGTATTTTTTGATTGTCGCCGATCCCGTCGACTGACTATACGCCGGCTACAACTTTTTTCTTTTCGCACGGACTACTTTAAACTACACGGCGCCGCGACAAAAACAAGTTTTGACATTGGCATTGATATTTCACAAAATGGAACCGTTTGATAAGGATAGTTATTATATGATACAATGTATGAAATTGTCCAAATTTTAGACGGTCATTAAGAATAGAATGTACCCAAAATTTACGTGGTTTTCTTCTTTTACGTCTTCGCTTTTGGAGAAGCAACAAAAGTAATGCTTCTTCTGTCAAATTCATAGTTGTTCTGCCGCTACTGACGACATTTTGTCGTCCACGTAACTACAGAAAGTCGCTAGTTACAACTATGGTTGTAGTCAAAATTGGCGACAAGACGCCGATATTTTTGTAGTCAACTTCGACTGCAAAAAGTCGCCCGTTTGAAAGCGGCCTAACGAATACGTTCGAGTTTGTCGGTAAGTCAGTGAATCATTCAAGGATATTTGAGTAATTTTGGTGCAAACAGGAGTAAACCAATTCGATCCAAAAATGTCGGCAGACGATTCATTTTTGAAAAATATGAAATGAAAAAATTGGATAGAAATCTCCTGTTTCCAAAAAAACAAAACGATAATAATGAACCTGTCTCTTGGTAAAAAATCTAATTTAATATTGAAATGACAATAAAGACATTCTACAAAAGTAATTTAATTTTTCCAGATTATCGCTTATTAGGTATACATACAATGGTGCTCTTCTCGCGATATCCCTTTTTTCAACAAACTCAAACACCATTTTTTTTATTCTTTGACAAACCTGCCAGACAAAAAAACCGGCGCTAATATTCATTTACATTGTAGCGAACAAATAAACGTACGAACGCATAGGACCAAATTCGTTTGTTTGTTCGTGCGCTTGTGTTCGTACTAATTTAAATGCACCCTTAGAAAACTAGTAATAAAATTAAATACGTTATTACCTTTATTTTCTCGTTGGTAATTTTTTTAGGAACGATTACGAATAATTTTTAGGTACAAATTGTCTAAAAGTGCGGACCTAAAGCAGCCTTTAATAAAAGCTACGAGTTTTGTTATCATATTTTAGGTTTTACCCTAATACTTCAAGGAGTCCACTTAACGTAATATCGCACCTATTTAATTTAAATGCCGACCAAACTATTGCTTCACCCCGGATTTAGTAATTAAGCTAATTAACTTAAGGATTATCTTACACCCTTTTAGGAAGTATAGCAGAAAGTGGTGACGGGGATAAACTGTCAGAACGACTAAGTCGCCAAGCAATACTAGACGAAAAAATCAAAAAGTTTTTAGCGGTGAGGGTCGAATCTCGACGTTCATGGCTGCCTGGATGTTGTTTAATCTGCATGGTGGTGTTCTCACGCAGCTTCAGCACTTTTCTTCTCTCTGCATCAAATTTGCTACATTTTTATATTTTATACTTATTCCTTGTATATTAAGGTTTCGTGTTCGTTGTTAAATTTTATTGTAATGTTGTTGTGTATATGCTAATTTTATAATATTTCAGGCCTGTTTATTCAATTTTTTAGGTACAGTCGTTTTTATACTTTTATTAAAATATTGCTTTAAAACTGTTAGTCCCTGGGCCAGTAATTAAATTGACTTTATGAAAATACCACTTTTAAAACCTTTTAGAGGCTTTTTTTTTAACGAGCCTACCAAGAATTTTTATACCACCATATATAAAAGCTGCGCTTTAACCCAATCTTCAGAGTCAAATGTTTCAGGTGAAACGCGTCACTTTTTTGTCGGACAAGTTTACCACAATATTTTACTTGCAATTTTAAAACATTGTGCCAAAACATGTCAATAGGCCTTATAGTTATGTGACTAACTCTTACCATTTTTGGCACAAAGTTTAAAATTGTTTAAAAAATGTTGTGGTAAACTTGTCCGACAAAAAAATTGGGACGCGTTTGCCCAGTCCGACATCCGAAATTTTTGACATTGACAGGCTGGGCTAAAGCGCCGCGTCCATTTATGGCGGTTCTTTTGAAGACTCTACAACGAATATTCATACCACCATAGAATATTTGTTGTAGTCACAAAGAACACCCCTAAAAGGTTTTAAAAGTGTTATTATCATGAAGTCAATTTCGTTACTGCCCCAGGGACTATGTATTTTTTAATATACTTTATGAATAAACTTTGGGATTCCTACTTATGGCGAGAGCACTCTAATTTAGAGCTAATAATAATAATTTTACAATGGTAAATACTAACTCATGTCAATTTTTTATATTTATAATGTCGTTTAAATAGATTGGAGAAAAGTTAAATCATAAAGAGTTTACTATTTAAAATCTAAAGTCTATATTACTTTTTGGTTGGACCGAAATAAAGGTTTAGTGACTTGCAAGGAAAAAAAAATGTTCTAAGGTTGAGTTCGTTAAAAAGAAAATGGTTCTTTAAAAAAAATAATTGTAAATTTATGAACTAGTAATGACAGGTAAACTTCTGTTTCAATGGCAACCAGTTTTTTTGTTGCATCATTTTTAAATCTTCCCTGCAATAATGGAAGTAATTATTTAAACAGGACATAAATAACTTTGGGGTGCGATCCATTGTCAAAAATTAATAATTTACTTAGATGTGTTACTAAAATAAAGTTTTATTCATATTTTGTATTAGAAAAATGGTAAGTCATAATATGTGAGATTATGACAAATACAGATCTTCCCAATTTCCAGACGTAAATAAAACGATTACATATAAAATTACGTCCTACATTTTTAAACAATACAGTTATGTGTTTTACCATTTCTGTAAAGTTTTATCTCACATAGCCCAAGGTAGGTTAGACAATCATCACCGATTTTAGGCGGCGACGAAACGGACGACTGGCCACCCCTCAGCCACTATATAGTGGCACCCCTACACACAGACCACTATAGACCACTACAAGACGTAACGGCAGACAATAGAGGTTTTACGGAACGAAGAAAGAAGACTGTGAGATTTGACCACCAAGATGGCCGGCAAGGTTCACAAGGATCCCAAGATTCCCATAGGGACTCAGGGATTGACACGTCTTCCACTTTTACCTCCAGCGAGGATTCGACTCGAGGAGATTTCCCCAAGGTGCTTAGAGCCACTGTAGGAGATGAGGAGTAGATGCCCCGTAGAATGCGGCTTAATTCACTTAAATTTAAGAGCAGATAATTATACCTTGCAAAGTCATTTTAAATTTGATCTTTTACATACACATAAGTAAAAAAATAATTTTTAAATTAAAAAAAAGAGGTCAGCGTAGTGTCGAATTCGTAAAAATTGTTGTAATCCTAAAATTATGGTTTAATTTGACATGAGGTGTAATGTTATAACTTTTTATATTATTTGTTCATGTCTTTATTTGAAGTTAATGCTGAATAGGAGAGTAATTGATTATCAAAAAGTCGTTAGTAAGGCTGTATCTAGTGCAACAATTTTTCTATAATTTCCTGGAAATATAATTGTAGTTTGTTAGTGTCCACAATAAATTAACAAAAAAGCTTTTAAAAATCCAAAAACACCTTTATTTTGTGCATAACCCTATTTTCTACTGGGATATATTTGTTAAAATTAATGCTTGGCTAAGCATTTTTATGTTGCTATTTTAAATGTATAAAATACAAAAATAATACTTTTCGACTCAATATGAAATATTGTTTTTATGTCTGGCAAATGGAGTCTTGCACAGCTCTAAGCATTCCTAATTTCATTCAAAGAAAAGCTGTCTCTCCTTATAATAATTCTTAGCTTACATTTTTTTTCTTTTTTGCTTATCCTTGGTTCGAGAAATAAGCCAATATAATTTCTCTGAAATTTAAAACTTTGTTTATTTTTGTTTAGAGTTTTCTGTCTAGGTTGTATAGCCTACCCCCTCGTAGGTTTTTCTACTCCCACCAATCTTTAAATATTTAGAAGTCCCGTAATAATAAAGTTTTGTTGGTAGTAGTACCCTTGTAATACTTACATCCTCAAGTCCGTTTTTTCTCATTTGTATAACTTATAACAAAAAAATAATTTAAGTGACTTTGCAAGAGAAAACTTTTAATTAAATAACACCTAAATCCGATTGTTTAATGTGGCATTAAAATATACATTGCATTAAAATAGGCACGTCATGCTACTTTAAAAGGTTCATAGGAAGATTTTACTGATGCGTGGAAAAAGACGGTCTATACAACATTACAAGGCGAGACCAATGCGTCACCCTATTTGGAATGTTTACATGCAGGCATTTTTGTCTAATCTCTACCTGCTAATGTTCCACACTAACAGACAATTGTACGCATTGAGCAGGCACGACGTGTATATGTTTAAAAACGATTTAAATATTTTTTAAAATAAGATTGCTGTGGAGCGGACATTTCTATTTAAATTATTAAAAGAAGTCTTTCTTTAGACTTACAAGTCTTAAGATTGGGTCTACTTGACAAAATACCCTAGCTGTAGGAAACTTGTAAAAGTATAAATTAAAACTTTCCAAATTTTTTTTCTAAAAATCTTACTTATAGTACGCACTATTGACAAAATTTATAGGACTTTAAAAGTAAAGTTCATTAAATAAGAGAAATTATAAAGCTTAAAATACCGTACTCATTTTTATTACAAAAAAACCTTTATCATACCCCGCCACTTTGTCTATTCTCAACGCAAAAAGCCGCCGACAAGTTTTCCTATTTAATTCCAATAATATAATGATTATAGTATCCTAAATATATATATATATATATATATATATATATATATATATATATATATATATATATATATATATATATATATATATATATATATATATATATATATATATATATATACCATCGGACAGACGATATAAATATAGTTTTTACTACCTCAATTATAGCTATACTAGTTTAGTAATATTTGACAAAAGGGAATATATTTAAGTATTTCTTAATTTTAATGCCACTTGTTACATGTCATTATTAACACCAACTTTTTAATCCTTTATAAAGTTATGTTAAAATGCATTATAATTGCATGTGAAAGATCATCTAAATTTAGTAAATGCATGGATGGCTGTGCTTTTGTAAAAACGTACAAAGCCTTGTTTATTTTGCTTTGATGTTTATTTTCTAGAAACAAAATATTTAAATTTTTAGTTTTTGGGTAACCTACTTATTACATATTTTGTTAATATTTCCTATATTTTAAATGTAGCTGCAACAAAAATAGTTTTGCACAAACAAAGGTTTCTTCTTAATAAAAAAAATCAACCTAAAGGCATAAAGATAAAAAACATCTCGAAAACACCTTCTTTAGTAGTTTCTGTAACTCCTACTGTCATATTTCTGAAACAAAAGCTTGATCTATGTTTTCTGTGGTTCCTGGATCATATGCAATAAAGTGTTTTTTTCCAAAACTCGGCAAGATAATGAAACAAATTAAAGAACAAAAAGTTTTGGTAAATTTTGTTTATTGGCAATCAACCTTTAATTAACTTAATCAAAACAAAAATAAATACAGTTAATAATTATTTTTTACTTTTAAACCATTGAGATTATTTAACCTTTTAAATTGAATACAAAACTATAAAAAATAATTACATATTTTAAATACTAACATTTTAATATATTTTTTAAATTTTAATGCATAAAATATAAAATCGTACCAGAAGTTTAAAGTAAATGCGAATAACCTTTTTCTGTTTATTTCATCTTAAGTAGTTTTGGTCGTTGGCATAGCTAATATTTGGGTTGAATATTAAACCATATTATTCCGACAAAACTTTATTTTAATGTTTTTTTATATGATAAAATAAAATAAAATAGTAAATGATAAATTACTAAACCTAATTATGACACCTCGGTATATAACTTCACTACTGAAGAAAACAAAATATGCACTTATTAAAAAAAACTGTAGTTAGAGAAACAATTTTAACAATGTAAGCTATATAGCAGGTATTGCATTGCCAGGCTGGCTACAGTAAATCCCATGTAAGTTTTGATACCCTTAAAAATTGGCGCCCTTATTGATTTTACAACTAATTTGCATGAGACTATTTGAGAGACGTAAATAGGATAAGCCTAACCACTAAATTTTATTATTTTCTGATAATCCAATTATATGTTATTTAGAAAAAAATTATTTGTAAAACTGTTTCATACCTGATACATACCGTTATGAATAAAATCTCTTGTCAATTTTTTAACTGACGTTGTACATTCTATTAGTTATTAATTACAGTATTTATTAGGTACAAAAATAATGTATAAAATAACTTTTAATTGGCCTATTATAAAATAGCAAAGTATAGTGTGTAAGCCCATATTAATAAGGTCTTTAAAATAATCTAATACAATTTTGTTGTAAAATTAATAAAAGAGTCAATATTTAATGGTACTAAAATATACATGGGATTACCTATCTCCTGGCGATGCACCACCCGGTATATGGCAGAAAGACGTCGGTCGTTAGTAGGGATTGCAACAAAATATCGGTTATTTTCCAATTACGATATATCGGAAATTAAATATCGATACATTGATATCAAATATTTTCGACATTTGTGGTAAATGAGTCAAAATTAATAAGAGATTTTTTCACTTAAATTTTTAAAACTGTCAAAAAATGTTGTACAGTAAAATAAAAAAAAATTAAAGTATCAAGGTAATTTTTTATATTATGCCGTATTTATTTACCCACTACCTAAGAAAAAAAATGTATAATTAGATAAATTTATCGATATTTTTTCTCTCCAAAATATCGATATATTGCTCTTCGATATATCGAATAATTCGACATAAGCCAAAACGATATTTAACCATATCGATATATTAATGTTCTTTTAAAATTTGACATTCCTAGTCGTTAGTCTTTTGAGCTAGGTGCCTAATAAAGTTTATAAATGGTAAACAGATTTCTTAGACCCCCTTCCTCCCTTTCCGAATACGCATATTCCGTATTCACCAAATTGGGATACACTGTTTAGCATACAAGGCTTAAGACATATTTTTATATGACTTGTTTAAATAATTTAAATATGTATGTTTCTCCATAAGTTTTGCAAAAAATGTAATATTTATTAGGATTTTTAAAAATACATTTCATTATTATCTATACATTTATGCATGCGTATAAACCAATTATTAAAAAGTAATTTCACCCTCTGTAATAAAATTACAAGCTTCATTCCAAGCACCAAACAATTATTTGTCATTTATAAATCGGCATCCTTTTAACTGGCCTTTATTCATGGAAAGAGTGCAAAATCACAGGACGCAAGGTCCGGGCTGTAAGGAGGATGGTCCAACAGTTTGAGACCAGATTGGGTCAAAAATTCGTTAGTTGTGGCTGCTCGATGTGCTGGAGCGCTATCGTGATGGAAGTGCGAAGTGCTCGGATGCGATGTCAGACGCAATTTCCTTAACATATTTAGGATATAAGGCAAACAGATGGTTGTGTACCAGATAACAGTATCAGTCTTCTGTGATTCCAGCACTACTCTTTTGATGATCCCCTTCTGGCAAAGAAAACGGCTATCATTCATTTCTTGACCTATTTTTGTTGTTTGACCACGGTTGGTGTTGGATCATCTTCAAATACCCATAGTTTTGATTAAGACTTGCTAGAAACGTCGAAATAGCGTCACCTGTGACGATTACATTCACGTCCTTTGATCGGCCTGAATTATATTTTTTTCAGCATTTTTTCACATCAATTTACACGTGCCGCTAGCCGAGTTTTATTTAAAGAATGTGGAGCCCAAAGACAATACACGGTCCTTACTTTGAGATCATCGTGCAAAATCGAATTGAGTGTTGATGAACTAATATTCAAGATTTCCTAAATTTGTCTACATGTGATTTGCCGGTCATTTCTAATTAACTTTTCTAAAACGTCAATATTTTCTTGAATCCTGCTGGTTACCCGATGACCCGGCCTTATATTGTGATCTAACTTGAAATTACCACGTTAAAATTCTTTGTACCATCCATAGATATCCTACATTTAGATCCGCAGTGGCAAGAAGCAGTTTTCGGATTTTTACGACCTCGCGCAGTAAACAAATTAAGGATGGACGAACATGCGCACCTAAAAGTCATGGCAAAATACAAACACCGGCACCCCGTGCCCTCCGTCTGCGGTCTGAGCGGGAAGCTCATTAGCTACCGTACTCCGAACGGAAAACCAGGACGCCGCCGTCGACAAATTCTTTCCGATAATGCGCCAGGCGCGTTTACCCTGGATTTGCTTGCGCATAAACCCGTTTTTTCGCCCATGATATGTAACTTTTGTTTCGCGCAGGTAATAACATTGGCAATCCATCGAGATCAGTGGTACCATCGAAATACGGTAAGGAGAGAGGGGCAGTCTTTATTAAAAGTATTGGCCATTTCTTTACAGCACTCCTGATACGATAGCCCACGTTTGAAACTGTAGTAAAAAATTACTCTGAAGTCGCGGTGATCGAGGCAAGCCATTGTTACGACTTTCTGCTTTAGTTAATAAAACTATACTAAGAACAGGAACAAAAATGTATGCATGTATAAACTTGTCAGAGTCAGAAGATATTTACACGCTCAATCAGACAAGTACAAACGTGTTTGATTTTCGGTATTGCAAGACTTATGAAGCAACCTACGTATCACACAAGGTAGACTTTCGACATACTTGTTTAAATAATTCAAATATCAAGAGGTCTCCGGTTTAAATAGTTTTATTATAACAAACTTTAAAATAAAATTTTCAACAATAACAAACAAACAGTTTCTTTCTAAAGACAAATCACAACAACATGCATCTTTAAACCGCAACGATAAATCTAAAATTTAAACAAAACACTGCCATTCCCATCGGCAGTTGCAGTTGTAACTGCCAAAACTCTTGGTTCATATCCAAGTTGCCAAATAATTTATTGAATCTAAAAACTCCAGTTTGCTTTTAAGAATCCGATTTGTTGGCACGGGGATGGATTTTTTTGCTTTACTAAACTGTATACAAGAAGTTTTGTTTGTATGTATCTTTTACATTATTTAATTACACTGGATAAAAAAAATGTACAAAAAAATTTTGTTAAAATTTTATCTTAAATATTTTTTGGTTTTTTCACCGATTATAATAATCTTTTCGTCTAATGGTAGCTTCTTTCGTTAAGATTATTATTTAATATGGGAATGCAAAAAGTTTTATAGGATAGGGTGTTATAAAAAGTACTGTACAGGGTGATTTTTTTTGGTTGGTATTATAGGGTACAGGCTAAACGGTAACAGATACATAACGGAAAAACTAAGATACATGTCCAGTTATCTTTTTCAGTGTTTAATTTAATGGCACAATCAGATCCACGCTAACTTGATTGGTTTAGAAGATACAGGATGATTCTCAAAATTTGTCGATTTTTATTATGTCTCATTACTCAAACACCTATGGAGATAGAAAGAAACTTCAAATACAAAAGTTTTATAACTTTTTATGTAGAGTCCAGTGACGAACATAAAATAAATATAAATGTTTTAATTTTTAAATTTAACACAAACTTGTATTTTTTAGACACTCTGTATCTAAGTATTTTAAAAAATTGCGTTTTTTGTTGCGATTACAACAATATATAACACCTAATATTTTGCATTGTTTTACACAGCGAAAATAACAAAAAAAAATTGTTGGCCATGGATTGAATTATTTCTTATTTATTTTTTAAATGGTATGTATATAAAAACCCAATTTAATAAAAATACTAAAACATTTATTAGCCAAAACAGTAACAACCACAGAAAATAGATTCATTTTTAATAGCAACTAAACAATTATCTCAAGTACTTAATAATTTTTTTGCGCTGGTGATTAATTATAAGATGTGCTCAAATGCATTCCATTTTGTTCGATGCATTTTTAGACTCTACTTGTAATCAAACCAGTGGCGATATAGATGTAAATATTTTGTATTTTTCTGCTATATAATTTTAAAAAACTTAAAGCAAATTATTTTTTATTTTATTCAAGTGTACCAAATATTTACATCCATATCGCCATTAGTTTGATTACAAGTAGAGTTCAAAAATGCATCGAACAAAATGGAATGCAAATCGAATAGCCATATTTTCAAAACTAATTAAGTTGGATAGACTTAAATTATATTTTCTCAAGACTCTTTAAAATATCTTTTTAATGGTAATATAAGAAAAAATGTACAGGGTGGGACAAAAAGCATGTATTTGTCAATAAAGCACCCTGTATATTATATCACCATTTAAAAGATCTTTAAAAGAGCTTTAAGGAAACATCACATTGGGTACATCTAACTTTATTAGTTTCAGAAATATGGTTATTTAAATCAGGTATTTAGGTAATTTTGAAGTACCCCCTAAATGCTATAACGATTTTGACAAACTGTCTTTTAATAATCTGCAAATTTGCCTGTATTCTTGAGTGTTTAGGATCCCTTATAATTAACGTATATCAAATATTGTATTTATGTATTCTTCTAGTTTCTTCCATCATTAATGTGGTATCTCAGAGCTCGGTACTAAATTAAAGTCTACTACTTTTTACTTATTTTTAAAATCAAATATTTTAAATCAGAATTTTTAAAAATATTCATTTATATGTAATATTCAAAATTTTATATTCTATTGAAATAAAAATAAATATGCTTTCATTTAAAATTTGAAGGAACTAGTAATTTTCGCTTACTCGGAAACAGGAGCAAAACGAGTAAAGAGGTTATTAACCAAAACTAATCATGCTATTTAACACAAATAATTGCACATAAAATTCCATTTTTTATGGTAAAAATTCTAGGGCGAATCAACTGGTATAAGTACCTAGTTTATAGGTATAAGGACAAGCTTGTTCTAAATTATAGCCACAATTTTCATGACATTTTTATATACCACGCCTATTTAAAAGTGTATGCCTTCTTGTTTATCTGTATGTTGCCAAAGCACCGCTTTTGTTCACCTAGATATTATTTATTAAGGTCCTTTCCCACAACAACAATTTTCCGTAGCATCCTCACCATTGGCAAGTTTCCTCGGATGGAACAAGAATGATTGGTCACATGATATTAAGAAGGGGCAACTCGGAGGCGACTGGATCCAGTGCAGCTATTTTAGGACTTAAAGTCGTAGGAGGCAAATTACTAGAAAATGGAACTAAAGGTGCTGTTATAGAAAAAGTTAAAAAAGGCAGTATAGCTGATGTTGATGGTCAGCTTAAACCTGGTAAGACTAGTTTAATGCTATTTTAAAATATTTTTTAATAATAATATAAGTATACTGTAAACAATATTATTAAAAGCAATTTTTTATAGTGGTATATTTAGGCCCATGAGCCTGATTGTCTTTATAAATTTTTTAGCGTTCTCGATAAGTAGAGAAGATTGCCAAAAATACTTTTTTTTTCCGATGGTGTCCAATTTTTTAGCTGTCACTGTATATTGTTTTTTTATGTACAGTATGTCCCAGGATAGGTTTTTGCAAGGGAACAAATGGATCAAAAATGTTTAGATTGTAAATTTGCATTTTGAGAAAACTGTTAGCATGATCCAAAACTTTTAAAGATTTTACTCCAATTACTCATATTCAGGGCAAGTAAAAGTATGAAAACTGCCCAGGAGTAAAGTATTTTTATTAAAAAAAAAAAAATTAAAAGTAAATGTTGTAAAAACTAAATTTTATGCCAACATTTGCAACTAAAGCATTTAAGAAAAAAATGTTTAATTTTTTTAAAAGTTATGCCTTAATACACACACACGATGGAGTGAATTATACAAAAATTACAAAATAAATATTTTTTTAACATTTTTATTCTTTATGCTTAGTAATTTTTTTAATGCGTTATTTAAAAAATGACAAAACTTTATTTATTACTTTAAAGATTTAACTTTTAATTTTTATACAAGATTTAATTTTCTACCAATTTTACATTTAGAATTTTGCTTTATTTCAAAAAATAAAATTAAGCCACTTTTGAGCATTTTTTATATTGCTACTTACCTATAACTTGCCCTGTATACTACCAATCGGCGTAAAATTATGTATTCTTAGTTTTGGACCATGCGACCAGTTTTCCCAAAATGCCGATTTAACATTCACAAATTTTGGGTCTCTTGTAACGACCTATCCTGGGACACACCGTATGCTGTATTTGTTAATTTTGTAAAAGTAGAACTATATTGTTGTGTCAAAGCGCGAATTCTAAAAACAAAACTCATATGTATGGTTAAAGTTTTTGTTTTCCAGTTTTTACAGATGGCAAGACTGTTTTGTAGCCTTTAAAAATGTTTATATCGAGTCAAAACTATTTAACAACTTGAACCAAAAATACTTAAAATATTTAAATTGTACTTTTCAAAACAAAAAAAATATTATTTTTTAATTTTATTTTTAAAATTTGTGTTTTTATTCACTGTCATGAATAACAGTTAATCATAACCTCAAATAATAATAATATAAATTTTTAAATTTAAAAGTTTCGATTTTAACATCAAAAGACAATAATAGTTAAAATTAAAAAAAACACCTACAATAATTTGCTATGAAAGTAACTCTGGTTTGCTGAAAAATTTGGCAAATAAGTTTCCTTTAAGGGAATTTTTAAAAGTAATTTCTCAAAAACAAGCCCTATTTAAAATACACTTTGGGAGCTTGTTTCTTAAACCTAAATAAGGATAAGCGGCCCCCTCTATATAGCATTCCTTATATAAAACTTTTATGGGCGGCTAACATACGCGCAGATCGACCTTCACCTATTTTTAATATTTGTTTTTGCTAAAAATATAGCTGCACTAATAGATTTAAAATACTTATGATATGTATCTGAAAGATAAAATTGCATTACGGTTTTACGAAAATATTAACATGCTGATATTTAAAAATATTATGTTTTTCATTTTTCCTGTAATTTTGAATGTAAATTTAAGTTATTCGTAACCAATTTAAAATTGTTGATAAATGATAAACAAATATGTATTTTGTAACTTTATCTATTAGTTATCGATAAACGTTTCTCTTTCCAAAAGGGTTTTGATGTATTCTTTTTTCTTTTATTTGTTCTAGATAAAACTTCCTAATTCTAGCAAATTGAATTCTTTAATACAATGTAATGCACCCATACGTGTCACATTTAAAAGCATTAGTGACTTAGTTAAATATTGCCAGAGGTAAAATTATAACGAGTAAGCTACCCATTTTAATTTTAGGCGATGAAGTAATAGAATGGAATGGAAGATTGCTGCAAGGCAAATCACATCAAGAAGTGGCCGATATTATTGCAGAAAGTAAACAAGAAGCAAATGTTGAATTAATAGTAAGCAGACCTATGGGTAGTAGAAGAATTGCTCAAGCTACATGGAGGCAGTTTGCTGCCCAAAGAGGTAAGTAATTTAAAAATAAATCAATTTTAAATCATATTGTATAATACAAAATTAGTTTAAATTTTAAAAATTTGTTTCCATTTTTAGTGGAAATACCATAAGTAACTAGGTAATTTAAAATTTGTTAATCAGTCAAAAAATAATTATATATTTCTTTAAAAAATGGTATTAATTATTTATTTAACTTCGGCAAAGACATGGTTTTATAATAAAAAATTTTAATAAAAAAATGTCATATAATTTAATATTGTGACAATTTTTTAAAACATAAATTAATGTATGTCATAAAAACATAAAATATGAAACCATGAAAAGTTAATTTTAAGTATTATTTTTGTGCGGTTAATGCAATTATTAATAATAATTTGTACTTTGTAAACATTTTAATTGTTTTAAGAGTGATTTACTCCCAATTTGAAACATGATAAACAATTGTAATAAAATAGGAAAGATTAATAATTATGTAGTTCTGCACATTTTTTAAAAAATTGGTCTTAATGGACTTCTCATATTTTTTGGCTCCTTCAAAAATATAACAAATAAGAAATTTCGTGGTACTTAAAATATTAAAATAAGGGTGTATTAAAATCTAACAACATTTGGTTAAATAATTTTGTGAATGAACAAAGGTTTATTTTTATTCTAACTATCAATGGTTCTGTTTTGTTTTTAATTTTTTATTACATAAAACCCACCAAAAGCGACATAACTATACCTAAAAGTTAGTACAATAAGTTCTTTATATTTAAATAAAATAATTAAAGGGTTAAATTAAAAACAGTCACATTAAAAAAAATATTTGGTGTTTTTTCAAAGTAACATATTAGTATGCTATAATAAATTTTACTTATGGTTATGCAAAAAATATCTAAACGAGACATATGCATCACAACAATATAAAATCTTTTTAAAAATTAAGCATAAGCAAAAACACTAAAATTACTAGTATTTTAAGGTCTATAATTTTTCAACAATAAAATAATTTTTAAAACCATACTTTTGTAGTTGCATTTTATTTTCTGATTTTATAAAATATTTAAAAAATTTACTCTAACAGAATTGGTAAATCATATTGCAAAATTTAGAAAATGGTACTTTTTACGATCTAAAAGACTATATTGCTATGGTCATCATTTAAATAGCCTAAATACTGCAATTTAAAAAGGTTTTTAAGTTAAACTAAACATAAAACGATATAGTTCTAAGCTCGTTATATTTAAATTTTCAGGTACGTCTTTCAGGATAAGTATAACATACATTTTTCATTACGTTTCACTTTTATACACTTAAAATCATTATTAAATTTGTTAATGTACAATTAGAGGATCTTTTAAACTACATCAAATTTAAAAATGATTTTACCTACGAGCACAAAACACACCGCTGATATTCACAAATTGCTAAAACACCTTATAGTATTTTACACATTCTTAAAAAATTACATGTTGTTGTTTTACACCACATCCATGTATATTTTAGGTTATCCTTTTAGATATATGTGTAGATTTAGATAAACTAAATGGGAGCAACAACTGTGTGTTTCGGTCCCGTACTAAACTTTAATTTTTGTGTATCTCTTTGTATTTGTGTATATGTTTAATATTGTTTTTACTTTTATGTATTTTGTCACATTTTACAGATAGTTATACTTAGGTACAACAACACAAAATATAATACTTGACCAATAAAAAGTGTCCTAAGTTTTTATTATTATAATTTTATGAATAACTTATATCGAGAATCGCACGCCACATGCACCAACTGGGTCTCACAGTTTAAATATATTAGTGCACTGAGTTTAGATAAAAGTACCAAGAAAATAAATAGTAATAAAAAATTGAAATGCCATGCAAGCATAATATATAGACAAACTAATTATTAGTAAATTATAAATTTTAATAGTGTAAGATCGGAATAAGAAACAATCATTTACCTATTTGTTTACCGGATAAAAACTTTTTATATTAAAATATAATATTAAAACATAGAGTGTATGAGCCCATGAGCAGCGAACCTTGGTCATTTTGTAAAAGCTGAATTTTATATATAGTACTTAGGTACCTATTAGAAAATATTTTTCAGTCGCCAGACAGTTCTGACAGTTCCAACCCCTTGGCAAACAAACATTTGTGTGTAGGTCCATGGTCTGATGAATTTTAATATTTGTGTCTTTTAACAAGATATATCAAAAAATTTTAATAACAATAAAATTTAATAAGAGTTGTGAGGATTTCGAAATAGGCATGTAATAAAAATATTTTGATGTATACGGAGTGTTTTTAAAGAAATAACCCAACAGCAATAACTTTTTGGGACACTCTGTATAAATCGAAACATTTTTCTGACATACCAATTTAAAAACCCTACAAATAATTTATCAGACATTTTGGTAAATTTTGTTAAATAACAGAAATATTGGACTTCCTCAGACCATTGGGCCGCCCCAAAATGTTTGACTGCCAACGGGTTGGAACTGTCAAAACTTTCTGGCGACTAAAGAAATATCTTCTAATAGGTACCCAAGCAACAAAATATAAAATTCAGCCTATACAAAATGGTAAAAGTTTCTTGGACTAATGGGTATAGGTATTGGATTTCTTAAAAATTATGATCAAGGCTATTATTAATTAAAAAAAATCCTAAAATCTTTGAGTTACCCAAGTATAGTCAGTCAAGTACATGACAGTACTAATATATTACTATTTTTTTTTATTTAATAAATTGGGCTGTATTTTTTTAAATTTTAACTTCTGTATATTCGGTATAATGTAAAATACATAATTTATTAAGTTACATTAGCATGCATATACCGGGTGACAACAAAAATTACTATCTAGCAATTTATTTTATTATTGCAACCGTACAGGTCTCAGATTTAGGGACATTATATTGTATTATCGGATGCAAATTTTAGATATAATAGCATCTGTGTATTACTCCCGGTTTAACCGGAAGTGATATACACTTTCATATTTTAAATGGAACACCCTGTATATTTTTAGAATTTCAATTCTACAGGCCATTCCTGATATAAAACCTAAGATATATTCATAACCTAACTCTTTTGGTCTTGGAGAAAATGGCCTTTAAAAATGTCTAAACGACAGCACATTATGCAGTTTTATGAAAAAAAGAACCTTGCAAAAATTTAATATGCCTAAAATACTTCTTTTAAAAGACTCTACCTTTAGAGACCATTATAACACTACTTCCTGTTTAACCGGAAGTGCTGTAAAATTTAAACTTTTAAGAATGATAACCCTAATAATTTTAATGGAACATCTTGTATCTTTCCTAAGATTTAGATCCTTTAAGCTATTCCTGATATAAAACCTATAATATACCCATTTTTACCCCAAATTTTACAGCACTTCTGGTTCAATAGGAAGTAGTATTATAATGGTCTCTAAGGGTAGAGTCTTTTAAAAGAACTATTTTAAGCATTTAACATTTTTGCGATGTTGATTTGTTTTCCCGTAAAACTGCATAATGTGCTGTTGTTTGAAAATTTTAAACGCCATTTTCTTTAAAATCAAAAGAGTTAGGTTATGAATATATTTAAGGTTTTATATCAGGAATGACCTGTAGAATTGAAATGCTAAAAATATACAGGGTGTTCTATTTAAAATATCAAAGTTTATATCACTTCCAGTTAAACCAGAAGTAATACACAGATGCTATTATATCTAAAATTGGCATCCGATAATACAATATAATGTCCCTAAATCTGAAAACTGTACTGTTGCACTGAAGAAAATAAATTGTTGGATAGTAATTTCGTTGTCACCGGGTATAAAATCAGGGGTTAACAATATACATAGTTTATAATTTGGAGTTATTTCTTTAAACTAAGTATAGCCTTTACCATTTATTTTTAAGAAATCCTTTTGCAATGTGTTAAAATACCCTAACTGATTAAAAGTAGTTTACTTCCGGTAAGTACATGGGTAAAGGGCGCTCCCTATTCGGATCTCATGTCATAAACAATATATATAGACAAATTTAGAATTTAAATATGTTTTTAATAGCTACGATATAAATCTTAAATATAATTTAACAAATAGCCCAAAATTAATAGTTTTTAATTAATTAATTAAAAACTCGACCACAAATCAATGTGCTATAAAGGGTAACCTGGTATTTTGCTTTTTATACTAATAAAAGAGTTTTCGTGCTATTTAAAAATTATTCAATTATATTCAATACATTTAAAAACGAAACTTGAAACAAATATTCATTATATATCCTGATATACCCAAAAGAAGCTGTAGAACAATAAATTTTCTTTGTCTCAGGTCAACCAAATGTATCATGGCCAGAATCAGAAATTTATGAACGACCACATGTTCTGGTTACTTCACCTGGTAGTCCGGATCGACATGAAACAGCGCCCTCTTTACAAGGTCCAACGAGTGTTGGTGGTCGAGTTCAGGTATTTATTAAGACTAAATCGTATACTGGTAGAGCAGGTAGGTATTGAGATATCGTCGAATAAAGCAACAAAAAAGGATGTATGTGACTAATCCAATGAGATGTGCTTACATGCAGGTATTCACGTTAGATTGTCTCTTTTCTTTACATTGTTATGTTATTCAGCTGATTCTGTATGACTAACTTGTGAGTTTATAAATACGTTATAGAGATTTGTTTTTAATATATTGAAAAAATTAATGGAAATCCATTACGGAATACTTTATCTAACAAGTGGGTAGGACCATAGTTTTTAAATAAATAAATGAGTGTATAAGTTTGTACGAAACAAAAAAAAAATACGTGTTATTAAAAAGTTATATGATGTGACCCAGAAATAGTTCTGAGTGCCCTATTAGAATCTGGAATTGATAAAACATAAAAATACCCCGCATTGCTAAAGCAAATTTGGATCACATTTTTTAAACGATCTAGTTTTTATTTAAGTGAAATAAGTTTTAAAGACTTTATGCCTAATTCTGTTACTATTAGCAGAGAGACATACGCTACGCAGTGCAGCGAGCCTATGGGACTGTTGGACAAAATTATTATATCCATAACAAATAAAGATAGATCTTGGATGGTAAAAGCATTTATAATCAGTTCTATTACAATTTTTTTCTTGCCCTATTTCCGAAACCAAGCTTCAAAACAGTTACCGTAGGAAACTTGGAGACTCTTGGAGAGTAAAAAACCTGTTTTTAGGAATGTTGCAAATAATTGCAATTTTAAGTATTATAGCCTTAATTTATATTAAATTTGCTACAACATAGTAAAGAATAGCAAACATACTTTTTATACTTTTTTATACTAAATTTACCAAAAAAAAACATAAATAGAAAACTGCACTATTTTCTTTTAATAAGAAAAACAAATTAATGAACATCAAATAATAGGATCCTTAAGATGTAATTATTAAGAAATATACATGTATTTGTCGCCTCCATCTTATAATACTAATAAAAACACTATTTTTTTGGTCATAAAATTCTTGCAATTTGGCCAAAATTGCAAGTGATTAAACTGTTAATATATTACCTGCAATTGTCTACAATTTAATGCGAATAATTTTAATGATGCGTGAACATACAAATCTATGACTTTAAGATATAATTATCTGGTCAATTTAGTGTCATTTTTACTCAGAATAGGACCAAGGTTAAAAAACAAAAACTAGCGTTTTTTTTCACAGATCGCTGCGCTGTGCTCTACGCGAACCGATTCTGCTTCCAATAGCGGTATTTAGCCTTTCGCGAACGCCGTCTGGCTCGCTTGAAGCTTAGTTTATATACCTACGAAATGCGATTTGCGAATTGCGGAACGTGTCCAATTGGACACATTTCGAATAGCACATTCGAAGTTGTACCTGTGCTATTAGATACCATCCTTCGAATGTTGAAAAAATCGCCCCAGTCTTGACTGCGTGAATACCTGCGCATATGACCATTTTTTACATCTGTTTTTAATAATATTTTTATGTTTTACAGTTATGATATAATTCAAATTATATACTATTATATATAAGTATTACTATGCACTGTCGAATAATTTAAATTTGTCAATAAAAGGTTTCTGTATTTAAAATTTTAAAATACTAACCCATGCCCTGATCTATTTTATTTTTTTAAATTGTTTGAATAATAAATTTAAAACCCATAATAAATAAGACTTTTATAGGTAAGACTTGGTTTCGACCCCACCACCCTACAGCTTTTAGTCACCATAGTGTGCGCCACTGGTTTATCACCCCGAGCTGGTCAACAGCCTCGAAATCCCTTATTGTAAGCTTTTTCTACTGCCTGATCGATCTGAAAAAAGTAAGAGAAGAACTCGGACATTAGCAAGTAAGTAATACATGTTTTCTTATGTTTAATTGATACAGGGTGTCTTTAAAAGGTCTGCACAAAATAATACCACAAATTCCTTGTGCCAAAATACAACGATTTAAAGCAATTACTTTAGTCGATGAATTGTTTTTCGATTTACAGGGTGTTAAAGCTTCCATTTAACTTTTTTTTTAAGTTTTTTTATACTAAACATTTTTTCACAAAAATTTGGTTTTGGGGGTTTTTCAGAGTAAGGAATCAAAATCTACTCATGTTTTTGTTGTAAAATGTAGTGAAAGCCACCTGCAGTCCTTTGCAGTTGTTGAAATTGCCATAACTTTTTTTTGCCTCGGTATATTATAGGTCTGGTAAAGAATTCTTATTCTCCCACGTTTTATAAACATAAAAGGTTTGAAGTAGTATTATTGAAAACATAGCATGGTCTACCGCCTTTAAAGAAAAATAAAAGCTATGTTAGTGATAAGAAACAGTGATTTTTAAAATTTAACACAGGATATTTCATTAAGGGTGGACAGGTAGCATATTTTAGAAAGTAATAGTCGTAGGACATTAGGAAGAAAAGACTCCTAAAAAAATCAACTATAAGAAACCGCTGGAAATAATTTCCAAGTTTCTAAGTATACCTTTAGAGGGCGTATCAGCTGTAGTCGTGTAGAAAAATATATTTTTTTGGAAACCACCCAGTATAAGTTAGAAAAAATATAACCACGGTGGTGCTATTAGAATTTTGCATTATTTTTTTGGTTTATCAGTTTTTCTTGTAGAACTTAAAATAAGGGCTGTAGGAAAGGGTAAATTTTTACTGGTTAAAATACCCATAATTTAGGTTTGCCTTAACAAAATTTAACAAACTAGGTTTTGTTTTAAAGATGAAACTTTGCGGATTAAAAAATAATCAAGCCCAGTCACATTGTTTTCTGTTGCACCCGCTAGAGGGCGTTTGGCGAGTTTAGGGATTTTTTTTCTTTGAAATTTTAATTAAAATGCTATACTTATTTTATAAAAAATGGAAACATAATTACATTTTCAACAGAAAACTCAAAAATTGTATATTATTAATCTTTATTCGTTTAAAAGTTATTGCAAAAACAACGTTTTTACTAGATTCATTAAAAAAAACCAAACAATTGAATTTATTAATTTTTGTGATCAAGCATGCCATGACAAAGAAAGTATTATAATATGACTACATGTTATCTTGTTTCTTTTCGACACATTCAAATTTTATTAAATAAACCTGATGGTAAGGCGATCGTAGCAATTATTTGGAAGTAATTTGTAAAAAAAAGGTTGCAGTGCCAATTACATCTCGTTGCTGAATTATGTAAAATCAAAAAAAAATTAGTTTGTTCGTTAGATATCGTTTTTCTTCGGTAATGCTGAAAGGTTTTTTTAAAATTTTACTTTTTCACTGAAGCGAAAAACATGATTTTTAAAGAAAAACATCGGCTAATCTGTTTTTATAAACATTAGAAATATTGTCAAATTTGGAAAAGACGTTTTTCGTTATGTAAAGAAATGGTGGTATATATTTTAAAAGAAATTTGTACACAGGTATTAAAGCGGCTTTAAAAACGTAAGTTATAGGAAACGCGTTTTAAACTTTTAGGCGGTAAAAAATTAGAAATGAAATGTTTATAGGACTCATAAATGATGCGTGGGTACTTAAACCGCTGGTACGTCGTTAATTTTGCCCCGATTTGTCCCAAATTTTCACACAATATTTTATCTGCTTCTCCGCCTCAAGGTTAAAAAATATAATTTTTATGTATCCTTTGGACGACCAACAATTTTTTAAATATTTTAAAATAAAAGATGTGGTATTTTACAGTTCTACATTAAATTTATAATAACGTGTGTATCATATTTTCTTGAATAAAGTCTTTAAAGATATTCTTTGAATTAAATATTATATAACACACATTTTTTTAGCATAATTTTTGTTTTAATTTATATCTTTATTTTTAGTAGTGCCTGGGAGTGTAATGAAATGGACTTCATTATAAGAACAGTTTAAAAACCTTTTTAGGGGGTTTCTTTTAATGAGTCTACCACGAATATTACCGCCATAAATAAAAGTGGCGCTTTAACCTAGCCTGTCATTGTCAAATCTTTTGGGTGTCGGACTGAGCGAACGCGTCACTTTTTGTCGGGCAAGTTAACCACAACGTTTTACATGCAATTTTTAAACATTTTGTCAAAAATGCTATTTGTTAAAAGAAATCCCCTTAAAAGGTTTTAAAAGTGTTCATTTTATGAAGTCAATTTTATTACTGGCCTAGGGGCTATAGTATTTATTTAATTTTTTTATTTTAAACTTTATTTAACTTACATACTTTTAAAATAATGTTTTTTTTTAAATTTCCAAAATTTATTTGGCTCGCAACGTAAAATTAAGCTTGTGGTCCTAATTTATGTAAGTGTGTAAGAAAAAGAAGGAACATAATTTGGCACACAAGCCAGGATCGAAAAAATAGCGGCGTGTGTGATTTATTTTCTGAGCATTTTATCTCTGGCGGCAGAGGCTGTAGCGTGACATAGAAACGACGAAGTGGAATGAGTATGCAGGCAGAAATGTAAGCAATCGGTCGTATATGATGTAGATTATTATTAACACGCTGGTGACGTGTGAAGTGTGTAACTCAAGTGTAAATCAAAAACATGGTGAATATGTTTATTTTAATAAGAAAGGTATTTAAAGTTTTATATTATTTACATAATATTTTAAAAATATATTTTTACAGGTAACCTTTTAAATAAATAAACAAGTAGAATATTAACAGACCAGCCTTTTTTTAAATTTAGAAGTTTAATTAAAAAACATTATTATTTCTATTCCATATCGGATACGTCTGAAGAATAATCTGTAAAGAGGAAAATACTTTTTGCTGTAAATTTTGGTATAAAATAATAATGCTTTAGGTACAGTGTGTTGACCCGTTTTGATCGCGAATAACTTTAGAACCAATAAAGATTTTAAAATGCAGTTTTCGCAAAAAGCTATAATTTTTTTTATTATGGCTTTTCTATTTGGTAAGGACATTTTATTAAAATAAAAATAAAATGACCGTCGGATATAAAGCAACATTGGTATTTTAAATGAAACACCATATATATTTTTAAATCCTAAAATTTATTTTTTTCCCTGTAAAAAAATGTAACTTAAGCTATGGTTTTCAATAATACTATTTTCTTGGAATTACATTGTCTTTATTTTTAACTGGCACACGAGGTCTGGAATGGTAACTATCTCCAACCGTTTTTAAGTAATAACTAAAAGAGCCCATCTTGTTCTAAAGTTATTCTCGGTCAAAATAGTTTAAAATATATTCGGACACCCTATTAGGTAACTTGCAATAACGAAAAAATTGATGAGTTTGTGCTAAGAGAAAATAAAAGGGGCTGGATATTTATTTGCTTCTGTAATAATAATTAGTTTTTTAACAATTTAATTACTTTTTAAATTATTTAGAAATCTATTTAACCAAATACGTGCGGGGTTTTTAATTTTATAAAGTGGATATTTTATGTTGTTTTGCTTATATTATTTAAAAACAACGTATGTTTTTGTGATTTAAAGTCATTTTTATTTTTTTAAATATTAGCTGTTTAGGATCTTAAATATGGTCCTTTATGAAACTTTACAGGCCACCCATTTTGTATTTAAAAATACAATAAAATATGAAAAAAATACAATATCTTGCAATTATGGTCAAGTAAAATTGTTTCTAGGAAATTAATAAAAAAATAAAAAATGATCAATTGCATTTAAAATTAAAAATGGAAACTGGAGCTGTCAGAAAAAGAAATTATGCTTAATATGTCATTTGCTATTTAAATGTGTTATATTGCTTGTAAACGATAATTTAAAATAGGGATGGTTTATCTGTTAGGTGTTTCCTGTTTAATAAAAATGTAAAAGCAAGCCATCAATCCTGTTTAAAAATAATGAAACATATTTTATCTTCACTTATAAGTTCTTTATGTAAAATAACAAAAAATATTACATTTTCATACTGAGGTGGAAAGTATTTTATTACTGTCAAGAGAAAAAAATGGTTTACAGGGCGCGGAGCGCCGAGGTGGACAATTTCTCGAGACAGTAACGAAACTTTCTACCGAGCTTTGAATACAATTTTATTTACATTTTTTTTAAATTTCCACTTTATTTATTTTTTAATTAAAAATGTGTCAAGCTAACAAAAGGCTTTTTAGTTATGCCAGCAGATATTTATCGCGCGTAAAGGTGTCACAGAGATGTCTAAAATATCAGACAAGATGTCAAGTTGGCAAACTTTTTAAATTTATTTGACTCTTGCAGGGTTAATTCTACTGTCGGCCCAACGGAAGAAAAAATAACTTTTCTCCCGTGAGCAGAAAGTAAAAGTTAAAAAGTGACAGTTTTAAACTTTTAATAAGTCAAAAACGTCAATATTACATACCTGGTTGCAAATAAAAATATAGTTTTTTTTCTGTTACCTTATTAAAAGTAAAACTCAAATTTAAAATTAAATTTAACACACAGATAAAGTTTAGAAAAAAATTACAAAATATTTTAATAATATACCAGAAAGAATAGAATGTTCTTAAAGCTGTTTTTATAGTCTGAAAGTTTCCTTGCATGCAATTTTTTCTTGCTGCAATTTTTTAATCTGCGCACGCGCATTTTTCTCTTTTTAAAAATTTCTACAATGTGCGCGTGTACAGATCGAAAAATTGCGGCAAGAAAACTTTCATGCAAGAAATCTTTAAACTGTAAAAACAGCTTAACAAGAAAGACACAAGAAAAAATAATTTTTATTTTCCACATTGTAATGCATAATTTTATTTTGAAAAATAAAATTAATTTTTAATTTTTTTAGGTACAACAGAACCTATGTGGAACCAAACCTTCGTTTACTCAGGGCTTAGAAGGGCAGATCTTAGACTTCGAGCACTAGAAATTACGGTGTGGGATTACGTGCGATACGGTGCGAACGATTTTTTAGGTGAAGCTATTGTCGAATTGTGGCCTTTGGATGAGCAACCTACGTGGAGAACGTTGGGACCACACGAAGAGGTAAAAAAATAAATTGTTATGAAAGGTGTCCGGAAAGGTGAGGTCAAAAATGATAGGGGTGATAGAGTGAGCCAAAATAATGTTAGTACTACATATAAAAATAAGTTCCATCGAGCTTTCTTAGGGAGCGATTGACCTTCAAAGTAAGAATTTAAAAATGTATTTTATTTATAACTTTTGAACGGTTGCCACAATAATAATGATATTTGGGCATTTAAATTAACTTATACAGTAAGTTATAATTATACAGGGTGAGACGATTTTTTTTCGTTTATTGTATGCATTTCTTACAAAGGTAAAAAATTTGACATTTTGCTTTGACCACTTCATAACTTTATCATTTTTGTACACTTTATTTAAATCAACATCCTGGACAGTTTTTCATAAAATTGCATTTTAAATCCAGTCATACCCCATTTGTATGTAATCATAAATTCCATTTTCTGTAAAAATGCATACAATAAACGAAAAAAATTCGTTTCACCCTGTGTAATCATGACTGACTGCGCAATCATTTGTCTATGAAAAAGAGCATTGGTATGAATTAATTTAAATGCCCAAATATCATTATTATTGTGGCAACCGTTCAAAAGTTATAAATAAAAATTTCTTTTTCAATTCTAACTCTGAAGGTCAATAACTTCCTAAGGAAGGGTCATAGAACTTTTATTTATATGAAATACTAACATTATTTTGACTCACTTTATTAACCCCATCATTTTTGACCTCACCTTTCCGGACACCCTGTATAATTATCTAAGAGGACCCTTTTAAAATATATAATAATATTTTCCTACGACCACTTGTGAAAATAGCAAATAGCACACTGGTTTCATGCATAGAAAATGCGTTATATCACACTAGTGTTGCAAAGTACTTTACAGCACTAGTGTTGCAAAGTACTTTACAACACTCGTGTGATATATATTATGATGTCATTCTAAAAACTGCTATTGGTTTTGCAAGTGACATATTTATTGTAGTGACAGTAAAACAAACTTTACTTACCTTAAACAGTAGAACCCAACATAGCAAAAATTATCTTATTAATTCTTTTAATATTAAAAAAGTAATAATTAAATTTCCGAAAAAATAAAAACATAAACAGAAATAGACATAACCACAAAAACAACTTTCACGCTCAGTGGTACAGTGTTGTCAGGTAGGTAGATTAAATTAAAAATCTCCCTCCTACCTTTGCATTGCACTTTATAGAGACAGCCAGACCTAAAGCGCCAGAGAAAAACTCCTATAGATCAAATTCCTTTCTCTCTGTCTTCGTGTACTCAAACAACCTGTTAAATATATTTTTTTAATTCCTTAATTAAACCTGAGGCTAATACACACTTTATGAATCCACTTTCTTTTATCCATTCATAAATAGAATCAGACCCTTCCGACGTTGCCAAATGCTTTCCATATTTTGCATGGTATAACTGACGTTTAGTAGTCGTTTTTTCTTATTTTTAGGACTTTAGGTTATACATTTACAATTTTCATATTTTGTATATTTTTCTCAAAAATATGGGGAAGAAATGTAATTTTTACTTAATTTTACATGTTATGTTCAGTTTCATTAACTCGTTTTACCAATTTTACCCCACCCAGCACACCTTTTCACTCCCCGGTCCCGTAAGTATGTTTACTTGATATTTTTTAAAAAACGACATATTTTGGATATGCGCCACTTACGTTTTAATTAGAAGAGTGTGTGTAAAATATGTAAGTATCAATAACTTTTAAAAAACCCTTAAAATAGCAGAAAACCGTATTAAACTATTACCGTTATTACCTAACCAAACCATACAATTTTTATTAAGTGAGGGCCTTTTTAAATTCCAAATGATAAAAGTTATATATAATGCTTCTAGGTAGGTGATTTTCGATGTAAAAATATTGTCAAAACAGTATAATATAGCAGTGAGGAAAAGTACATATCACACTAGTGTTACAAAGTAAAAATCACCCTAGTGTTGCAAAGTTCTCAATTGTTTTTTATTAGACAAACTTTAATTTCTTTTTGGTGAATAATTTGTGGTCGTAGGAAAAATAGTGTACAGTACTCGTGTGAAAATGACTTTCTTACACTCGTGGGTTTGTCGCACTCGGCTAACGCCTCGTGCTACAATATTCCCACTCATGTGAAATTAGTCATTTTCCACACTTGTAATGTAATATACTATTATAAAAATATAAAAATAATATGCGTTGTTTATTAACTTCTTTATTAGTTTAAATTTTAGAGCTCAATATTGTTATCAAATTTCCAGAATTCTTTGGTGGATAAAAGACTTACAAGAAAACTATCTCTGGTGCCCCTTGCCGATTTTGATGAAACTGCAATATGTTGTAGTACATCAAATAATAAAAGACACGTATTATTTTCTATCGGCCATTAAATGCTTTTAAGTGGTGAAATGCACCCTGAGATTTACCCTCACCTCACTCTCAAAAATATTATTTTCAAATATCTTGAAAACGACCTAAGATAACTTTACGAAATAAAAACCATAATTTTATTTATCGAAAACTCTATCAGCCTCTATTAATTTTTTTCATAGTACTTGAAAAAAATTATGGGTGGATTTCAGGTGTGTATTCTCCAGAAATACCAGTCCAATATCAAGGCTTAACCTCAATTCTTACTGAATTCATATTAAAATTGGTTTTAATATTTTTATATTAGAATATCGGGACCGTATTTAAAAAAAAAGTAGGTGATGCTTCCTAGAAAATAATATGCCTCCATTGGATAAAGTGGAACAAATACCCATGCAATTTATTTTTAAATCTAATTTTAAATAAGACCAGAAAACACATTTTTAATTTTCGTTTTTCCCGGATTGCCACATTTTCTGCGGTGCATAATTCTAAATAAAAATTTCATTAGATAACAACAAATGAACTTGGCGCTTGGTCAGTTGTTGTTTATCTTATTACTAAGGCTAAAAACATAGTGGAGGGACGAGGATAGAGACAAGCAAACAACGCTACATCGCGTTAAAATCAAACACGTAAAATCAATACGCATACATAATACATAGCGTACATAGTAACGCGACGAGTGTGACGCGACAAACTCGTCGCGTTTTTATGTACGCCTATGCTACTATTTTTAAAAACTTTACATTTATTTCTTCGAAACCAAAGGCAAAGATCTGGCAACATCTCCGATATCAACACTGAATTGAAAGTATGGTTTAACCTTCGTCGGGTAGTGGCCTAGCGTGTTAAAGCGTTAGGTCGTTGGGCGCACAACCGACGTGAGGTGGGTTCGCATCCTGCCGGCGGCCAAGGTCAGAAATTTAGTGGTTAGCTCAACAACAGTCGGACAAAGTGCAAAATGTATCGACGCTAATAGCCAGCAAGGGCTAAGGCGCTGGAACACACTTTGCCCTGTCCTGCGCAACCGTATACATGCGCACCCCACTCAGTTGGTAGGTTCAGTAGTGCCCCGTAAGTAAGGACGAGGTCTTAAGTAGTCAGACAGGGCGCACAATAAGCCAAGCGGTTTCAGTGCATGTGTTATCCCGGCCCTATTCTAAGGTCCAAGTTCTAACCTCGGAGTACCGAATTTTGTCCAGTTTGGTTCAAAACTTTCTGAGATATTTGAGCGTTTTTAAACTTTTTGGACCCTCTGTATAAAAAAATATATTACAAGTTTAAGGTAATTGTTTCTTTATATGAACAAAAAAATTACGTTCTAGGTTGCCTTGACTCCTAGCGAACATCTTTCTCCACCTAGTACTGGGAGCCGATTCTCAGATAGCGATACACCTTCGGAGTGTGAAATAGAGGGAGGAAGGGAGCGAAGGGGTGCTGATGGAGCGAGTGTTAGTAGCGTAGGAAGTTCATCTAGTCCCCCTAGAGAGTCTGATAGAAGATCTAGGAGAGATCAGGAACCAATGCAATCGTACAATCAAATATATAAAAGGGTAAGAAAAAAACTATGTTTAGTAACATAAGAAAATTGGATGGTCTTTTTTAGGTACACGCGTGAAAAAAGACCATCCAATAAATGAATCCGCCTAACCAATATAGAGCATATCTTCAATAAGAAAATTGGTAATACCGTTGGGAGAAGAAATTTTTTTTCTCGTGGAAAGCATAAAATCTGTAGCTTTCTTAGGTTTTTTCTTCTCTCTGAGCTTAATAGCAAAGAAATAAAGTTTGAATTTACCAAAATTAAAAGAGTAAGAAGGATAAAATTAAAATATAAATTAAATTTGAGAAACTAAGAAAATATATACTGGGTGATATTACTACTTACTTTAAAACGCGCTTCGTTAGGAAGTTATTGACCATTAAAGTTAAAAAAACATTTTATTTTTACTTTTTTGCATTACAGGAAAATTTAAATACAAATTAAAATTATTAAGCAATGGTTTTATATTTCTTTTACCAGATGAGCTAAGAACATAAATTGTAAAAACTTTAAACTCTAATTTTACATTTGAAAAAAATACTTTTAGGTTTTTGTCGTTATAATTTTTAAAGATTGTTTTTGATCACTCTGTATTTAAAATTGTGAAAACATTAAAACAGTCTACTCAAGTAGTTCTTTCTCTACGAGAAACTCAACCCGAACTCATATTAAAGGCTTTTGTTTAGAAAAAATTGATGGTTATGTAATAACTTGCAAACGTCATTTTTGACATAGAATTTAAAATAAGTCAAAAACGGTTGGACTTAGGTAAATTATACATAAATTAAGGCATTATAAATAAATTATTTTTAGAATTTTATGCAGAATTTAAAAAATAAATAACATATAGGGTGTTTTATTTAAAATAAGGAAGTTGACAATAACTTCCAGCATAACCAGAAGTAATAGAGGTGTCAAAATATTTTAGTTGTATGTCCCCCACTGTATAAAATCAGTGTTACCAAATTCTCAAAATTTTTCAAATCTTACTTTTGGAGAAATCGATCGCAGTAGTTCCCGATGGGATACCCTGTATGTGTTTATTTTACTTTAAAAAAGAAATATTTTAATTTTATTAAATACTTTTGACCATTCTAAAAATAATTTTACACCGCTATTCAATGACACAAGTTGGGTAAATTTTGTGTGGACTACTAAAGATGTATCGATTCTGTTTGAAGTTGCCGATAATAAGAGTTTTAATAAAGAACAGCGATTGTAAAGCCGGGAACAATTTGATTATGCATCAGATTTTAAGTGCATCTTCATATTTGCCCCATCGTGTAGTTTTTAGTTCGTGCATACATTTTTATTTAACTAACCAATTTGAAAACTAGACGTATAATATGCATACATTTTGACACACCTGATAGCATAATTCGTATTTATATTATTTATGGTATCAAAATTATTCTTTACTACACAGGGTTTTCTACTTCTGAATTTTAAAGGGTAAAATTCCTTATGTTGTTTTATGAAAAAGTTTGGACAAAAATATGTTTGGATTTGCTTCGTTTTTAAAATACATATATAATCGGTATAGTTTACGAACAAAAATCGGCATTTTATAAATATCTTAAATATCCTTAAATTTGAGGCACTTGGTTAAAGTAATAAGGCGCTATTTAGCCCTAAATAGATTGAAATAATTAGGTCTAGTAGCATCTCAGTGGGCACCATAGCCAATATAACTGAAAAAAAGGGACGCCAATAACTGTATTTTTTTAAATTAGGCAATTGAAAATACAACGTTTTAATGCTTTGTTTTTTTATATCTAGCTTCATGTTCGCCAAAAAATTAAGCGCCTCTAACTCATTCTAAAAAGTATCAAAGGAAACATAAAACTACACTAACTAATTTCAAAATTGTACAGCCCTTATAGAAAAAGCTACCAGGTTACTAGTTATTTTGTGCACCCAGTGTAGTATGCAAGATTTTAAATATAAATTTATAAAGATTATATACATACTTGGTATGTTCTATATAGTAAAATCCTTATTTTTTTAATAGAACGGCATGGCTGGTCACCGCTCTCACTCGGCTGCACCATGTGACACGCAAGTGGTGCACTCGTCTCGTTCTCGTTCAAAATCGCCCCGGCGTGCAACAACAGACTATCGGTCATTGTCACCTCCAGATTGCGCGACAGCACCATCTACCGGTACTAGGTTTCAGTCAAGGTCAGCGACAGCGACACCTACTGGATCGCCGAAGAAGAGGCAGTTACCGCAGGTACCACAAGCTCTTGCACGTGCACTGCAGGTAAATAATAAAAGATAATACATAAAATAATATAGGTACGTAAAAAAATTATTTTGCGAAAATATCGATAATATTATCACATTACTAACAAAACAAATAAAATATTTTGTATTAAAAAACTCATAATATCTCTACAGTCTTGCACTATTATTATAAAGCGTCTTTTAAAAAAGTCCACTTTATATGTTTTTTTTTATTATAAAATTCAAACAAAACCCAAGTTTGACATTAGTTTGTACTTTAAATCAGATAACACCATTTTGATTTGCTCGCTAAAATAACGCTTTTGACATGTTTAAAAATGTGTCAAAAATTATATTATTAAAAAAAAAAATTAAAAACCTTAAAAATTTGTTCGTAATTTGACAAGTTGTCAATTAATTGATATACAAGGGTTACCTTATAATGCAATATTAAAAGGGATTTCACAACTGTGTTTGACATAAAATGAAAAACAACCAAAAATATTCATATGAAGCGGACTTTTAAAAACCCTGTAGGTATGTAATATTTATACAAGTTAATCCAGAAAGGTAAGGTTACAAATGATAGGGGTAATAGAGTAAGCTAAAATATTGTTAGTACTTCATATAAAAAAGTTCTATCACCCTTCGGTAGAAAGATATTGACCTTCAAAGTTGGTATATAAGATAAACTTCTGAATTCTGGATTTTGTTATTTGGCTCTTCTACAGAGTACCTTATATGAAGTACTAACAATATTTTGGCTCACTCTATCACCCCTATTATGTTTGACCTCACTTTCCCGGACATCCTGTATATGTATATAAGTTTAATTTTTTTGTGCATATTTTAGGAACGAGTGGCACAAGATCTTGAAGATCGCACCATGTGTGGGGGAAATAACCGTCGTATGAAATATATTCACACATACAGAAGTACAGGGTCCAGTTGGGAACGACGTTACAGTGGCCTTAGCGATAGTGATCTTACTAGTCACGCGAGGTCAGGTGGTCACAGTAGGAGACACACGTCCCCTGATAGGGACAGGGATCCTTTGGGACTAGGAGACTTTGATAGTGATATGGAATCTGTAGCATCAGTAACGAGTAGCGCGTTTTCGACGCAGAGTGAAAGGCCGAGGGGGAATAGGACTTCAAGGTAATTTTATTTTTTCCTTAATTATATCTGTAGTTGATTCCTTAAAAGAAAAATAATTAATTAAGTGGATTAACAAGAATTTAAATTTCGTTATATTTAAGTTAGTAAAAATTGGGTCCTACTTTAATTTCTGGTATAACTTTTACCTACTGCAACATTCTTTATTTTATTTTGCAGGAATAACTTGCAAATTCAAGACTCGCAAGCGTCCTATCCTAAATATCATAAAAACCGAAAAGTAACACGAAGTACCTCTCAAATAACAAACCTTATTCAAAAAGCTCCAAAATTAAAACATCTTTCTCGAAGTAAATCGCTTGATCCTACCAGTAGAGGCGTAACGTTTAGTTCTAAAAACACTTATATTCATTTTGACCCACAAGTGTTTAAAAACCTAAACGCTTACTACCCAACCCTGCTAATTTTCTTAAAAATATTTATAATAAAAGCAAAAATAAATGTTTAACCAATAAAGGGTTTCAGTCTCTTAAATCTGAAGATAGTTTATTAAAATCTAATACGGGAGAAAGGGGAATATTTAAAGGAGATGGTAACGAAAAAAGTATCGATAAAGATTATCTAAGTAAAAGTCCGTCCGCAAACAAAAACTTTCACGTTATAGATGCGTATGATATTCGGTTATCTAAAGACATCGATTCATTCAGTAACAATACCATATCGGTTACAAAAATGTATTTTCTGGCGCCGACGGGTCTAGTAGGTCAATAGACGAACAAGACTCAGGGTCGGATTTGATAAATGAACCTCCGGTCGAATATTTAAATTACGACTTGGCAGACTGTCAAGCAGGAAAGAAACAAACAAGAAAGGCCGCAGTAACTTTTTGTACTAAATCAAGCGACACTCTGTTGTTAGAAAATGTTTCTGAAGGGGAATCCGATGAGGAATTGCTTAATCCTAATAGAGATAAACAAAATTTATTGACTCGACGTCCAGTTAAATACATTAAGGCTTTAGTTAAACCGAAAATATTGAATAAAAATAACAGTTTAGAAAGTAGTGATACTGATCATCTTCCGGCATTTAAAACTTCTGCTAGGGTTCTTAAACAAACTGAACACATGTTTAAAATGTGTTCATTTAATGCTAATAATTCTGATATAGAAGAGACAACAAAATCTGTTAAGTCCAACAGTATTGATAGTAACGACACAGGTTTATTACCTGCTTTTAGGGAGAGTGCTCGCTCCTTCGAGTGGTAAAAGATATATTTACCACGTGTTCTATAAACAGTAGTGATGATGATCCTTTCAAAACATTAGAGGTATCAAATAATAATGATACTAACTTAAATAATAATAATAATATCATATCTATAAATACAACTAACTCAAATCCCTCTGTCCCTAGCGATATCTGTAGTATTAGTTTAGATAAGGCTAGTGACCCCTCAATAGTTGCACTTTTGCTCTCTTCCTAGTACCGAATACGGCGGCTACTCCAGTGGTTATCGAAATGTGCCAAGAAACTCCAGAGAAAGAGATCCAGACCCTAGGGATACCAGAGAACCTATGGATCCATTGGATTCGCACCATCATCACCATCACGAGGGTTCGCATCACCATCACCATCACCACCATCATCATAGGAAAGAGGGAAGTGTTAAAAGGGGGCAGTTTACTAGGAGTTTGTCGAATACCGAGCCGCCTACAGATGAAAAAACTGGTAAGTTATTTTGTAATTTAGTATACAGTGAGGTCCTCTCTCTTCTGACCCGTTCGGTATATTTTCATGAAACTTGAAACGATAATGCACCAAGGTTTACATTTTTTGACATATCAATGCCAGCTCTAAATGCCAAGGTAAGAGCTGGGCGCCAGTTTAAAATATTATTTTAAATGGAAACGGGGGTCAAGTGACATCATCTTGAAGCTCCTGACGAGTACTTTATAACCCCAGAATATAAAGTCAGTAGCTTCACATAGAATGAAATGACTGTACTTTAATAATTACCCGATTACCATATTTAGATGGTCCTATTTTCGAAACTAATAAAGTTAGATGTAATTAATGTTAACATTTAGAGCTGTTACTGATATGTCAAAAATACAGACCTACGTTATAAATTATCGTTTAAAGTTTCATAAAAATATACCATACGGCTCGAAAGTTAGAAGAGTGACGATTGACTTAAAGACCTTACTGTCATGTATAATTAGTTATTATTTATGCTCCGGCTTTTTTTCGTTTGTTTAAAATAATTAACTCTCCCTGATAAGTTAATTGTTTACATTACAAGGGAGAAAATTGCCCCACTTTTCTCCGGAAATGATTTAATGCCCGATAGAAAGCGGAATGCAGCGATCATCCAAGGGAGGAAAAGGCATAATACTCCAGGAAGAATGTATGGATTTTTTTACTACTTTTTGAGGCATATTAACAAATACATAATTATTTGGCTGCAGTATCAGAAAAAATATATTTGAATTTAATTTGCGATTTCACATCGTCAAACATCATAGAAGCAGTCGTTGTCAAGGCACTAAGGGTTGTTTTTATTATAAATGTGACATAGGTAAACAATTTTATTCGGTCGAAGAAAAATTATCATTCCTATGTTAAATGACTCTGGAGACAAAGACATATATCTATCAAAATATTTTACATACCACAAGGCTGGTATCATTAAATATTTTGCCAAATAAGTCTCGCAACCAATATGAAGAATAATATAAAGTGTTTAAGCCATAGATGGAAGAAAACCATGTCAAAAGAATTACCGAAGATGCTGTTCTTGTATATTTTTCGAAGAAAGCAGAACCTCTAAAGGCATCTACGCTCTGAAGCGTAAATACTAAAGAAAATTATCATGTTATGTTTATGCGTAAATACTAAAGAAAATGTAGAAATCAAGTTTCCTAAACTGGTAGCTTTTTAATGATGGATTTAAGTCGAAGAAAGCCTAAAAATGTTAACAAGTATATTAGTCAGGTTCCTGATTAGTATTACTTACCTTCCCGGGAGAAAAAGTATTTTTTTCTCCCGAGAAGGAAAAAGTGCCGTTTTCCTCCCTCATACGGAAAAAAGGCAATTTTCAAAAAACGCATAAAGATGTTATCAAGTATATAGGTCAGGTTCCTGATTAGTATTTCTTACATCCCCGGGAGAAAAGTTTTTTCTCCCGAGAAGGAAAAGTGCCGTTTTCCTCCCTCATATGGGAAAAAAGCCAATTTTCGATGAAGGCAGTAGAAAAAATATTTTACTTATTTTCATTTTTACTCAACTAGCAATAATTTCACACGCTTATGCGTAGGGTAAAATCACCCTCTATATTATTATTTAGGTATTTTGTATTTAAAAACATGGTTTTTCTAGATGGTAGCCTTAGTGATACCGCGGTTGGTCAGCTGCACGGTTTGGAAGTTCCACAAAGAGAAAGAAAAGATGGCCGAGATCGAGATAGACAAACTCAGTTCGTAGGTTTAAGTAAAAGAGTAACTCCACGAGCCAGCTTTCGGCAACAGGTAAGAAAAAATATAAAGATTTGTGTTGTATCTAAATATTTTGTGTAATAGAAAACAATTTTGAAACCGTATAAAATTTACACAATATTATCTTAATTTTGGAATTTTATCTTTCTTCTTTGATATTAAAAATATATTATCAAATGTACTATGGCCGTCTTTGTTAAAATTCCAAAATTGAGTATTTTATTTTAGGGAAAAAACGTTCTTGCAGACTATTATTCTTTTATATCTATTTAAACACTTTCTAAAGTAGATAAACCTTAAAAATGAATAGTTACCTATTAGACTAGATTTGATGTTAATGCGTGTGTGCTCATCCCTACCCTTTTCTTTATTCCTACCATACCACCTTTTAAACTTTTTTGTTAAAGCAAATTTGTCTTGTCTGTTTATTTTTGTTTAAAAATGACGCAAACAGAAAAAGCAATAGTCTAATCAGATGTTAGTTGCGTTTGTAACCATGGTTACTGGTTCTTTGTACCAATTCGATAGATTTTTTGTTCAGTTTCTTGCTTTCGGTATTTTTAAACAAAATTAGTATTTCCTTATTATTCGGTGTATAATATACTATTTTTATTCTGTGACGGAAAAAACGACGATTTAATGTTGAGAACACATATCAATAATATATAATAAAGGTAGAAAATTAAATATGTAAAATTTAAAGTTTTAAACTAGTCGTCTTTTGTATAGTTCATGCCAAAGGTTTTGAATGTTTCGTCACATTACATGACGTCATATCGGGATTAGGACAAGTCGTGTTTTGTGATATATTATACATATTAACCCAAAAGAAAAAAAATACGATTTAATTAAGACGTTAGAATATTTATTAAAGCACTTTATTAAATTAGTAAAGCTTTAATCGCGTGACAATTAAAATATTTATATTTATACCGCACTCATGAGTAATAGAATTTACCTCCTTTTACTCAATTTAAAATTACTTAACCATCTTCAAAAAAGAACTTGTTCGGCTTTTATATATCATTGCGGCGTATTTAATAAAAAGGACTTATATTGATTATGCTAACCCTTTACAGTAATCTTATACAGGGTGATCAAACTTAAGTGGGCACTATTGCTAACTTCTTTATAATTGAAGATACAAAGTCGGTTAAATCAGTAATGCTAAAGTATTTTTTTTGCTGATAAACGTAGTTTCAACAGAAAAACAATTGAACATCGGGTTTTCGATTTATTGTAAAAAGTATACTTTTTTAATGAAACACCCTGTATTTTATATTACCATTTAAAAGATCTATTAAAGAGCTTTGAAAAACCTCATATGTGATATATCCAATTTTTAATAGTTTCGGAAATATGGCCATCCTCAAGAATTTCATGGTAAACTAGGCATGTTTTGGAATATAACATCCTGTATATTGCATCACCATTAAACAGATATTTTAAAGATCTTAAAGAAAATCACAATATTCTTTATGTCTATCGCTTATATTTTTGAAAATATGGCCCTTCAAATCTAAAAATTATGGTAAATTTCCATTATATCTACAGCTCCAAGCCATAAACAAGATAGATAAAATAGACTTTAAACGTAATATTTTTGTAGATTTGGCCATATTTCCAAAACTATAAGAGATAGAGTTTTTAATGTGGTATTTTTTTAAGCCCTTTAAAATAATTTTTAATGGTAATGCAATTTACAGGGTGTTTTCTTTAAAAATGCCAGTTTACTATTAAATTCCCAAGGATGGCCATATTTCCGAAACTATTAAAAATGGATATATTAAATGTATACTTTTTTAAAGCTCTTTAATAGATCTTTTAAGTGGTAATATAATATACAGAGTATTCCATTATAAGAAAGTACATTTTCGGTTTTACATCAAAAACTCGATGTTAAATTGTTTTTTGTTGGCAGCACGTTAATCAGAGGAAAAAATACTACAACTTGACTGAACTCTTAGTTCGAAGAAACGCGTAGAAGGCTATATAGCTCTTCCCAGTGTGGCGGTTGGAGGTCCTGTACGGGTGTTTTTACTTTCGAGGATCGAGTATTATTTTGCATGTTTCTGAATTTCTGGGAGCTACGAGCTCAATTATCTAGATTTTCCACCGACGAAGCCCTGGAAAGCATTGTTCGAAAGGAAAAGAGCTGGCGAATTGGACCAGAGCCAAGAATAAATAAATAACAAAAAAAGAAACAAAAATTAAACTTTATTAATTTACTCGACTTCGTATCTCTAAAAATAAAGAAGTTAACAATAGTGCCGACTTAAGTTTCATCACCCTGTATAATAATAACAAAACAGCACTTAACAGTTAAAATTGTTTTATATAGCTTACGGTGCACAAAAAATGTGCCTTTACAATTTTGTAGCTTAAACACAGGTTCACAGTAAGGCCCGCAAATAGGTCTGAATAGTCAGTTAGTTTGAAATATGGGTAGTAAACAAATATAATTTTCCTATATACTTAACTTTTACATAAAAATCTATGTAAATATTTGAGATGTCTAAAATCTCGAAAATCAAAACAGTTGTTGACATTTGATTGATTACTAATGATTTCTCGTAGACTTACGGTCAGTGACGTAATTTTTTGTCTCCTTTGGTTAAGACGGTAAAAAAGAGAAAAAAGCTTATATTTTTTAACATTTAACACCTTTGGCATAATCTTTAAGTAAAACGACAATTAGACCTAAGTTTCTATAGAAAACCTAAAATTAAATATTAAATATCTCTCAATAGTTCTGTGATTTGACGAATTTTAATTAAAAATCTCAAACCTAATGTGAGTAATTTCATAGTATTTTTGAATAATATAAAGTTTAAAAATGAAAATGTCTTGTGCTTCTAACCTACAAAAAAAAGTAAGTTTTGTAAAATAAATTATTCTTAAATATAAATATCTACCCTTTACTCACTTGTATGTATATCCGGGAAAAAGTGAGTAGGTACTTTTTCTAGGAACAAATGTAATTTCATGAAAAAGGATCTGTCCAATAAGGATAAAATTTATATTTTTTCCGTCTCGGAAAATATATATTTAAGTTATTAACCATTGTAAGTTTAAAAAAGCATAATATTGATATACATGACACTCAAACCTTTTAGACGGTGTTATTTTTTAACCTTAAGCATAAAGTAATTTTAAGTATTATACAGTGTTATGTAATAAAAATGGGTACATAATGATATGATATACTACTTTTATATTTAAAAAACGACTGCGTGGTCATGTTAATGCATAATATATTACAAGAAAGAATGTGTTGTTATAGTTCTATGGTAATTTAACGGATTCCAGACCTACAAAACAATGATAGATTGTACTTGATTACTTATCCAGGTTCTTAAAGTCCGTTTCTCCCATTACATCTTGACTTATTGTTCTGTTTTGGTTTTCTCGCTTTTAAGTACACCCTACACCTACAATTTATTATTCCCATTTTCTTAACATTTTTGCCCCAAACCGGTGTCATACCCCGAAACACTTTATTAATTTGGAAAGTTCTGGAAAATGCTTAAGTTCTTTAATTCTAATTGCCGTATCTCTTTCTTAAATATCGTAAATAATTCGCAACAGGTTTTAAACTATCAGGTTCTAACCATTCGGGTTTTATCTTTTTCATGCAGTTAAATCCACTGATCCATATTTTGGTTTGTATACATCCCATACAGTTTATCCAGAGTTTTTTTATTAACGCAATGTCGAAAGAGCAGTATATTTTTCTTCTTTAAAGCACTCTTATACAAAATGTATCAACCCTTACCCAAAAGACCTACGTTACATTGCAAAGGGTAAGATTGTGTTAACGTCCTAATTAATAAGATTTTGCCACCATTTTAAAGATGTTTGCAACATAAAAGGGCATTTGTCGCTTTTGGCTAACCATCCACCACAGAAAAACGTATTTTTTATTAGTTGTGATTTTTTTAATGAATTTTAAAAATAACCAATTAGTCGAAATCAATTTAACGGTTTTCGAGAGTATGCAAATTTGAATAATCAATTTACTAAGGATTGGTTTTATACAATTATCGAAATTCTAATTTATAGAATACCAAAATAACTGATAATTTTAAAGACTACTTATCTAAACTTAATGCGTGATTTTTAAGTAAATTAGGTTTAACAATAAATATTCAATATTTTTTGATTGTACTGTAGGTCGAAAAAGGCGCATGGGGTTTGGACGTAGGGAAAAACGTCCTTCACTGTACATAGATCCGAAGAAGTACTGCCAGGTGACGTGCGGTTGTCTAAGCAAGGGTCCTCAGCGTCCAGCGATGGGGAGGGCTCAGCTGACGGCGACAGGTGCTTAGCAAACAAATACGAAAACAAACTGTTTGTGCTATTAAGAACTTATAACGAATTGTAAAACTTTCTGTTAAGAACGTATTTCTAAACACTCCTAATAATATATAAAATAAAAAAATATCATATTTGTATTTAGAAGTTGGAAAAAAATATTGTTTTCTATTTTTTCAAATTTAAATTAATAATTGATGAAGGGTCTAAACGGGTACAATTGCAAATCAAAAATAAAAAAAGTCGAACGATTTTAAAAGGATATCAAAATAAAATCCAAAAAAAAGTAGACTGGGTATGGGACAAAATCTTATAAAATTTAATAAATAATAGTCTGGGAGGTAGTAATGTCGGGAAATAAGAATTTTAGGTTGGCTGATTCTTTGATATGTTGTTCTCCCTCCTCTTTCGGGTAGATTCTTGGCTGTCTGGCTGGTGGTAGCGGTTGCGTTGGCGCCTCAGATGTGACCTTGATATTTAGATTTGTCACTGATATCTTTAAAAAATGCAGACCTTGGTTATATATTATAGTTCCAAGTTTAATGCAAATATACCGAGCGGTTCAGAAGTAAGAAGAGGGACGACTGTTTAATTAGCAATAATAAAAGTGTCTAGCAATTGAAAAAAATGTTTCATTAACCTATCCAGAGACAAGAAATTAAAAGTTAGGTTTCTTAAAATGCTTTTAAAACCTTGGACTATTACCTGTACAGGTAGAATGCGAGCTAATAAACACAACCACTACCAGACACAGAACACAGAAGCGAGGGCGAAAAATCATGATCTAAAAATCTGTTGCTACCTCTTATACTATTAGTAAGGGCATAAAAAGAGGATAATCAAAAGTTATCAAAATTTTTAGGGAGGACATTTTTCAACTGATATTAATACAGACTGTCTGCGGATGGGGCTTAGAAAGGACAAATTTTTTGATTTGATTCTTTATAAAAATTTTTGCTTGTACAGGGTGGCACTTTTTGTCGACCTTGCAGGGTATAGCATAACACTAAAAGAGATAGAACTAATCCGATTGCAAAATCTCGATTTCGATTTTCGAAACAAATTCAGTGGTAGAAATAAATTATGGCTGACCTAATATGTTTTAAGGATAATGTGTTTTTAATTTTTTTTTGTTAATTTGGCTAAGCCTTTGTAACTTATAGTTTGAGATTAAAAAAAGTAAATGGAAAAGTTTAAGGAATTTTTACGTAGAATTCAGTAGCGTACCTATATTTTTTCATTGACTTTTATTTGAAAGTTTCTTTTTAACTCTGTTATAGCCCACGAACGCTTTTACCTAAGTACCACATGCACGGTGTACAGTGTACCGTGGGAGTCGGGTTATTAGATGTTTAACCCATCTTTTTCCTTGTTCTGTCAACGTTGTCCAAGCACTAAAACATACAGTTTTGGCATTTTACAGCACCTTTAGACAACGCGGTAGTGCCACCTAGGGTTTGGCAGAATACCACAAAGTGGTGTGCCATTGCCAACTCTGAGGTGACGAGCGATTCTAAAATGCCGATGGAGGGTGCCGAGATTCGTAGTTGGCTCTTAGCGGTGAGAGGCTGATACGTTAGCCTCTAACACTAAGCTCGCCACAGTTATAACACAAACCTATTTTTTTTATAAATGAAACTTCCTGAATATTTCATCATCAGGTTAAAGATCTCCTTAAAAGCTATAAGAAATACCATATTTAATTTATCTATTTTTTAATAGTTTCAGAAATATGACCATTATCAGGATTTTTTTATGATACACTCTGTATAATATATTACCGTTGAAAGGTATTTTAAAATAGTTTAACAAAATACTACATTAATTCGTTAATCTCTTATAGTGTTGGAAATATGAGCAATCTAAATCTCAAAAATAGTAGATATACGCACTAAGATTTGGAAGCTCATATTTCCGAAACTGTTAAAAAATCATTTTAAATATGGTAAATTTTTAAAGGTCTTTAAAATGTCTTTTGGTAATAATATATACAGGGTGTTCCATTTTAAAAAAGAACAACTTGGTGTTATAACTTTTAAGATAAAGGTAATGGAAAAAATGTAAACACGTCACTGAATTCTTCATAAAATTCCCAAAACTTCCTCCTTACATTTTTTTCTATCTAGTAATATCAAACAAGTTTCATATGCCTGGCAAAATTAACACGATTTGAAAAACACTCCAACGATTTCTTTTCACCACTAAATGTATTTTAAAATTCGAAATCGAGTTGTGCAATCAGATTTGTTCTTATCTCTTTTAGTTTTCGTTAATAGTCTCAGAGCTAGTGAACCTTCAAATAACGTTGGGTCATTAAGGCCCGAAATTTGTATATTGATGATTCATAGCATGCCAAGTACGACAATCATCACCTGGCAAGTATCAGCCCTGCACATCATCACCCTGTATATTTTGAAAGAAAAAACTTGGAGCTGAAGGTTATAAATTTTTCTAGGATTTAGTTTGTTAGTAGGTTTCAAAAAAATTGACAGGCGTTTTCGATGAGCACAAGTACCTGTCAGGCAAACTGAAAGATGTGGCTGATTTGGATGGTCATATTTCCAAAACTAATAAAGTTAGATGTACCTATAATTATCAATAAAAAGAACTTAAAAGAGCTTAAGGAAAATACCACAGTAGGTACATCTAACTTTATTAGTTTTAAAAATATGGCTATTCAAATCAGCCACACCTTTTAGTTTACCTGGCAGGTACTTGTACTCATTGAAAACGCCTGTAAATTTTTTTCAAACCTTACTATGAATGAACTAAATCCTAGAAAATGTCAAGCTTACAGCTTCAAGTTGTTTTTTAACTTTTAATCACTAAGGTGATAATGTGCAGGGCTGATGCTTGGCAGTTAATGATTGATTGATTGATTTCTTTAAAGTAATCCTAACTTTTATTATATTATGCAAGGCCAGAATAGTTCTTCATAGTATATAAAAGTTTTTAATTTTCTTAAAATGTGTAATAAACTTTTTTATTTTATTGTGAAGAAAAGCCAAATAATATTTTGTTTAAACGTAATCTCCCAGAAAACAAATAAAGCAAAATAGCATGCTATGACTTATTACTATTCAAATTTCTTGCCTTAAGGCCCAACGTTACTCGAAGGGTTCATTAGCTCTTCTACTACAGTGCTTGTCTAAATTCAGGACCCCCTACTAACTTTTGAAATGTTTGGTATTTTTTACTAAAATTTGAGGACTTTGATGGGACAACATAAACCAAATTTTAGACAGAAAATGACAGATATAAATGTCAAACTTACAGCTGGGTAATGACGCACCCTGTATATTATATCACTATTTAAAAGATATCTAAAGAACTTTAAGAAAATACCCAATAAGGTGTATCTACCTTTATTAGTTTTAAAGATATGGCCATCCAAATCAGGTATTCGGATAATTTTAAAGTGCCGCCATATTTACCTTACATTCTGGAATTATAAAAGAACTTGTAAGGAGCTTTATAATAATGTGCTACAAGCCCCCTTTCTATTTAATTTTTCTTTTCAAAATGGCGCCCAGTTGTCAGTTTGACATTTATATCTGTCATTTCTGGTTTAAAATTTGGTTTATGGTGTTTTACTAAAGTCCTTAAATTTTCATTAAAAATAACCAAACAATTCAAAAGTTAGGAGAGAGGGTCCTGACTTTAGACAAGCACTGTATATATCCTGTAAGTTTAGCGAAAAGGAGCCACATTGTAGAAAAAATATGATTTACAAGGAAAATATTTTGTTTTTTTTTATATACAGGAGAAGCTACACTACTTTAAATTTTCTTTAAAACTTCGCTACATTTTTGTGCTACCTTGTATATACTATCTTAATAAACCAGTGAACTCTTCAATGCTTTCTACATAAAAAGAGAATATTTTATAATAACAATTGCGTTAAAGTTATTTGGTGCAACCAAAAATTATATGGAAGAATAAGTTAAACCATTTGTGTGTACATTATGGGGCAGTTGTGAGTTATAGCCAATACGTTATATTAAAAGGTAACTTTGGGCAAATTATTTTTTAAACTTTTTTTTTTAAGCGTAGTACCACTTGTTCAGTTTTGGTTTTTAATAGCACGAACAGTTATGATTAATTTTATTGTAGTAATGAACAAAAATCATTAAATTTTTATGTTATTATAAATCTTTATTTTTCAAAAAGAATCCAAACTGTTATAGATAATTAAATTGTATTTTTAAAAATTTAATGCCTATATCCCCTAATCAATAGAATTTAAGGTAATTTTCTGCAACTATATAATTATTCTTTATAATTATTAATCCATAATACGCCTATTATAATTATAAATTATTTATTACTTTTAAAAGAGATAAAAGTATTTATTATTCCACTCTATAAAACAGCAACTACAAAGTTTGATATTCCATAACAATTGTCTACATTATAATATTCTTAATGTTGTAAAAAGGCATGATGTTTTAAAATATAAAATAAATACTTACAAAATAAGTATTCTTAACAAGCAGTGAAAATTATTCTACAAAGATAAAAGAAGAAAAATTTCTTATTGCTTGTAATTTCCAGACGCAGACCGGTCCGCGGTTTGTGGTCTAAATAGCTCTGAGAGAAAGACCTTTGTCTAAAAATTTGCATCTCAGATCGGACAGTGTGACAGATTACAACCTTTGCAGTGCAGGGAAAACAACAAGCAGTAAGGAGTTTTTCCTTTTTCACTTTTTGTAGATATAAAATAAATATCTATATAAGAGTTTGCAAACAAATTAAAAGAATGAAAGAACAACAATAAAAGTAGGTGAGGGTCTTTTTTTGCTCTTCAAAAAATTTTAGGTAAATTTTGTTTCTTTGTAGGTGCGCCAAGACTTTTGTTTTTGGCACCTCACACACTTTTTTCGGCCTATGGCCTCCCCCTCAAACAAGCCGATATGACACGCCCCTCACCGGTACCTAGATCGACTCTAAGTGTCGCGGATAAGGTGGTTAGTCGTGGTAATCTTGAATACACTCGACAGATTTGGGTGCTATACAGTGTGTTTCAGAACTATGGGATCAAACTAGGTGTAAATTCTTATGTTTTTTTGAAAAAAGTTCCTATAACATATGTCCGGGGTTGCTTCCTTACTGAGATACAGGGCGTTAAAATGTTTAGAAAAAAGTCAGTTTTTTTCTAAATATTTTTGTACGCTTAGGCCGACTCGGATAGTAAGTTAACACGTTTATTTAAAAGTAATAAGGCGCCTATTTAGCCCTAACCGTTGTTATTGGGTCCAGTGGCGTCTCAGTGGGCACCGCAACTTATATTATTGAGAAAAAAGTACGCCACTGACTTTTTTGACGTTTTTATAATTAAGGCAATTAATATTACAACTTTTTAATTCCTTATATGTTTTTTTGTATCTACCTTCGTTTCGAGAAAAAATATTAAATCTACTTTAATTTCTCCTAAGAAGTACCCATAGACATCGTGATATATAAAAAGCAAAATTGAAAATAAAACAACTATTTGCCTTAAAATAAATTAGCAGTCGTGTATTTTATCGAAAATTGTTATTTTCCCTAGTTCCTAAAGATCGATATTCTTTATTTTTTAATTCTAAGATTTTATTTTATGCTGTTTAGGGCTACCTTTTTAGAATGACTTAAAGTGGCTTTCATTTTTTTCTCAAAAACAAAGCGTAGATACGGAGAAAATACAAGAGACTAAAAAGTTGTATATATTAATTGCTTAATTATAAAAAAATAAAAAAAAAGTGCGTGCGTGTTTTGCTCAATGATATCAGTTGCGGTGCCCACTGAGACGCCACTGGACCCAATTAATAACAATATGGTTAAGGCTAAATAAGCGCCTTATGACTTTAAATAAATGTCAAATACCATCCAAATCGGCTTAAGCATATTAAAAATATTTGGAAAAAACTGATTTTTTTCTTAAATTTTAACGCCCTGTATCTCAGTAAGGAAGCAACTCTGGACATATGTTTATAGAAACCTTTTTCATAAAACAACAAAAAAATCACACTTACAGTTTTATCCCATAGTTCTTAAATACCCTGTATATATGGAGACCGTATCTATACAGGGAGAATGCAAAGATTTTGTGGATTAAGAACACGAAAATTCACTTTGTTAAAAAAATAAGAAATATATCCAGAAAGTCAAAGTGTTAAGTCGCTTACTCTACAATTGTTACAAAAGGTTTAGGAATTCCATTAAGAAGTACATCATGTCAAAATTTTTATATTGTTGTACATTATTTAAATGGTAAGGTTAGCCAAATTGCTCATTTTCAATTGTTTAAATGGTTATTACTTGAAAAATATTAATTTTTCAAAAAAATGTAGTTATTTTCGGTCGAAAGTTAGTCAAAAAATAAAATAAAATTTCATTTTATGAAAAAAATTATTTTTCCTAACTGTAAAAACAATTGCGGTTTAAAAAAACTGACCAAAATTCGAGCTGGCAACATGGGCCGTCGTAATCAGCATTTTATTCTAAGCATGATTCTGTAAAAATATTTCATGACAATAATTTTTGATACATTGGCGCCGATCCGACCCGGTTTAACAGGGTATTTACTAATTACACCGGCAACCAAAAAAGTTGGATATGCACCGGACTCGACCTATCTACGGGTATGTTTTTTAATACTCTGAATCAATTTCTACTCAGTTTAGGCCGTACGGGTCCCAATTTCGAGTAAATTGCAAAAAGTAAAAAAGGTGCAAACTTTCTCTCATTTCTACTGTTTTTTGCAATTTATTTAAAATTGGGACCCGTACGGCCTAAACTGACTTAAAATTCGGATTCAGTGGGTCATAAAACAGGCCTGTAGGTAGGTCGCGTCCGCTGTACAATTTTTTGTACACCAGACGCGACCTATCTAGGGTATGTTGTGACCCGCTGAATCCAAACTTCAAATTAGTTTAGACCGTACACCGTCCAATTTTAAGTAAATTGTAAAAACTGTAAGAAAAGGAACATTTTCACCCATTTTTTACGGTTTTCTGCAATTTACTTGAAAGTGGGACCCGTACAGCCTAAACTGACTCAAAATTCGGATTCAGAGGATCGAAAAGCTATACCTAGTAGATAGGCCGCGTGCTGGCACATCAAACTTTTTTTTTTGTATGCCGGTGTTATTAATGGTACACAAGAAAAACCACATACTTGTAATTCCAAAATATTAGCTTTAACTAAACATACTTATATTTAAAAGCTGTTTAAAAGGAATACTCAGGTTGTTTCTAAACAAAATGCGGAGAAAAATTTAGAAGGTCATTCTAAGTTTAAAATAAAGGGTACTTTGTTTTATAAACATTGGGGTCAAAAGTTAACCATTAGGAAGATATTGCGAAATAATTTAACAAAGAATGTCCTAATTTTTATGCTTAAAACTAAATTGGTATTGTATTTAAACTATCAAGTTATGCCAAATAAAGACATATTACAAAATGCCTTAATAGGGTGACAGCAGAAAAATAGATATGTTTTATAAAATAAATTTCCCGTTCCCGCACGGTATGATTTACATTTTATTTTTATTTGTAATTGGTAAGTTTACCAAAATATACAAAAGGTAAAAAAAGTTTCTTAATAAATCAATCTATCCAGAATTTATATTTTTGAGGTCATTGCGTATGTGTCTTTTAAAATTGATTAGCAAGAACGATATGGGGCGGTCTATTTCCACCACTTATATTTATCATTAAAGGTGCAAAAGACATTCAGAAAATGTATTTCTTTGATAGCAAAATGTTTCATAGAGTTTTGATTTTCGTTTTGAGATGAAAAATAAAAACCCATTTTTTTCGCTACATTTCCCCCATTTTGTACACCGTGATAACTCCCTGATGGTTGACTTTGACCCTATTTTTATTTAAAGCAGACTACCCTTTATTCTAAACAAGGAATCATAGCCTCAAAATTTTTCGCATTAGTTTATAAACATCCTGTATAAGGTGTCAAAGTAAAAAGAAATTTTTTATAGGTTTTGATACGTCTTACTTATATTTTAAAGAAACTGGTCATCTAGAGATTTTTACATAAACTATTTATATTCGATATTTTTGGTGTAACCTAGAGAGCCCTACCTAAGCTACATTAAACTTTTCCTGAAACTTTTTGCAACCATTTGAGTAAACCAGTAAACTGTTCCATGCTTTTTACACACAATTAGTGTACGCTGTAGGAATTGCTCTGAGCAACTGGTTTTGAAATATTTGCATTTAGGTTGTTTAGTGCAACCAAAAAAATAGGGGAAAAATATATTAAACTTTTGTATATGACGTGGCAGTTTTAGTTATAGTTAAGCTTAAAAGCTGTAATTATGGCAAATATCTCGAAAACGGTTGCTTAGAGCGTATCTCCTTCAAAGTATAGCTTTCGTGTGTAGAAAGCATGGAAATGTTAACTGTTATACTTTGATGATACAGGGTAGGACAATTAACTTGCAAGCGTTTTAAAGAAATTCAGAGTAGTCTAGGTAGTACCCTTTAGTTAATATATTTTTTAAAGATTGACACCCTGTATCTTACTCATTATTAACTTTTGGATATAGGTATGTTTGGTTAAATCTTAATATTTTTGGCATGAGTAATCTGTGGTTTCTTTGTGTATAATAATGAGTGGACATCCTTTATTACTCTGTACTTTTAAGTATGTGTCATCTGATAAAACAAATTTAAAAAGCAATTTTTCAAAATTATACATTTCTTTTGTTTAAGCCTACTGTTATATTGAAAAGTCTCTATAAGAATTTGCCAAAATGAGAAAGGATGTCACTTTAATAGAACAAGGCAGACTAAACCGACAGGTTTTTTGATTTTTACCTAAACAAAAATGTTCGTATTTTGCAGCCAACTCCAAAAAATTGTAATAAACCAATATTTAAATCTTAAAAAACACTTTTTAAATAAACAGCCTATTGAGATCCAATTGCATACGTTTTAAATCTTAAAGATTCTAAACCTATGCATGTAGATCTAAATCTACTGATTTCTGGCGCAGACACCGGATACGGTAGAAAGCGCACTTCCGCAAGCACCACAGTGAGCATCCAGAGATCTCAAGAAGTGGTACCACCTATTCCGTCAAGGTCAGCCGAAAGTAGTCAAAGAGCTTCAAGTCTGAACTCCATTTCCAGTTCAGAAGCATCCTCGTAAGTAACCTTGGGTTGCAGTGACCACGTGTACCTTGGCTGAAGTGTTGCATATTTTGATCTTTTGTATATTATTCTTCCTGTTTTACAGTTTTTATTACTTATATGTTACCTTGTTATGTGTGTTTTATGATACCAATACCAATATTTGTTGCTAGGATTTTTAAAAAATACGACAATGTTTAAGTATGAATGATTAGGAGCTATGTATTTTTTCATGGAAAATCTTAAGTAAACCGACTTTGCCGGTAACAATTTTATGGGATATTTTATACTATTTGATATTTTTATAAACAAAAATAAAACAATCTTCCCAGCAAACACTATTTGCCGGCAATATACATTTTGAAAATTGAGTGCGTAAGTGTCCCTCAAATACTTACTATTTTAAAGTGTTTTCTTTGATTTACTATCTTTTTTAAATTTTATTACATACCTTTAACTTTTTATGGTTTATTGTTACTGTATAAAAATGTATATTAAGTAATATTTTAAATGATAAAGTTTTCCTGTTTTTTTTTTCTCATTTTTTTCGATTACAAAATTCTAAATATGTTATTTAACTTTTGGAACATTCAACTTATAAAACTTGCAATACTTATTTAATGATAAATGTCATTATCCTAAACGCATTTTTTCATCATATTTTATTAATGATAGATGCCATCACAGTATCTGCAACACGTGCCCCAATAACGGCCAATTGCCCACTTTCGTGTCTTTTTGTTATCTTTTTACCAATAACATATTAATGATGGATTCCATCATCCTAAACGCATTTTTTGGCATAGTTTATTAATAATGGATGCCATCATCCTAAACGGATTTTTTTTTCATAACTTATCAATGACGGATGCCATCACATTATCTGCAACACGTGGACCAATAACGGCCAATTGCCCACTTTCGTGTCTTTTTAATACCTTTTGGCCAATGCCTTGCCATTAAATAGTGTTGGCAATGCCAGTAAATTAAATGTACATGGCCGGCAAAAAAGGTTATATGGGTTGTAATAGGTTTTTCACGTAAATAGGGCACTATTATTATATCTACATATATTTTAATATTACTATACACAAATTTCTATTTTAAAATATTTGGTACACTTTTTATGCTAAAACTAGCTTTAACAGAGTAGCGCCTTTGCAGGGTATAGCGAAAACTAAACGGGGTAGAATAATTCTGATCTTTATTTTAATTTTTAAAACAAATTCAATGGTAAAAGTAAATAATGGCTAACTTCATTTTTTTTTTGGAATTACAAAGAGTTTTTCAAATTTTGTCAAATTGGCCAGGCACTTGTAACTCACTTGATATTAGAGATAGAAAAATATGTAAATAGAAAAGTTTTAATAATTTTTACGTATAATTCAGTGGCGTACCTATTTTTTCCATTATCTTTTTATTTTAAAGGTATACAGAGGGTGAGTTTTTTTAAAATGGAATACCCTGTATATTTTATTATCAATAAAAAGGCCTCTTACACAATTAATTGTAACCAGAAAACAGACAAAAATCATATTTTCAATGTGATCTAAATTCACTCGCCAGTGTAGAACGAATACACAACTCGAATGCAAAATTTGCGCATTGTTAATAAATTATCGGTTCCCCTTGGTCATAAAGACAAAAAAATTGCATTAAAAAACCACGTGGTACTTGCGAAAAAATATTTTATTAAAATATCGTTTTTGTATTGATGTTAATATACTGAATAAGCAATAAGTAAATGTATATCGGCCAGTGAAGCAACAACAAAAGATGTACGTGTCTAATTCAATTTAAATTGTTTACCTGCCGATATTCAACGTTAGACTATCTCTTTTTCTCACACTGCCTATGTGGTATGTTATTTAGCTTATCCAGAATACACACTGAAACTTGCATCACCATCACAGAATCAGCATCGTGGCTCTCCAATTATAATGGAATTTCAGAGTCCGCACACGGTCTTTTTACTTTTATGCTCTAGAACCGCACTAATTCGTTCTTAAATTGTCAATAGTATCAAAACTGTCACAAATACAAAAGACTTTAATTAAAAGGACATTTGGTGTCGGGTGGTTCTAGACCCCAAAAGGAATACATCAATTAGCGCAAGCCGCAAAATACAAAAATTATTTAAATAAATTAGCAAACTAATGGGATAGAAGTAAAGACCAAATAATTTTATCTTAACACTAATTTCTTGTTAGGTAAAAATTTTTTGAAAAATGATATGAAACTTTAGTATTTTTTTACTAACCAGAACTCACCAGAACTAACCAGAACTTGGTAAAGGTAAATTATTTAAATAAGAAATAGACGTAATACCCAAATAATTTCTATCTTAACCCTAATTTTTTGTTAGGTAAAATTTTTTGAAAATGATTTGAAACTTTAAGTATTTTTTTACATTACAATTCCTTAATTATTATGCTACGTCTGATATCGCTTTGAAGCAATTTCGTGAAAGTTAATATACATCAAGTGAAATATATATTCACCATCCTGTCAAGAAATTTTTATAGACGAAAAAAATTAAATAAAAATATTTTAAGACAAAAAGTCCATATAAACATAGGTTTTGTAAATTCTTTGTTTGAAAAATACAGTATGTTAAACTTGAAGGGGTTATATTGACTCGCGATTTAAAAATAATCAATAATTTTTTACAATACATTTTTTTTCTTAAATTAGTTTCAAATAGATGCGCTTATTTGTAAAAAAAAACAACTTAATGTTTAGGTTACTTAAAACTTTAAACGCATTTTTCTCAAAACAGTGTTTTCAAAGACGGTGTCCACAATTTCTCGAAAACAACCGAACCCATCGCTCTTAAATTTTGACAGAAGTTTCTTAGATATATAAATTAATCGAAGTTTTTTTTTGTGGTAAAAATATTTTCTTAATAACTACTTGAAGTCCGAAATTTGGGGCCTAAAATCAATTTTTGTGTTTCAGAAGCCGCCTTTTGTCATTTTTTTGTTTTTTCCTTCAAATAATTTATTGATTTTACATTTCTGAAACTAGATACGTTTGTTTTTTTTTATTTTAGATGATCTAGTTCAGAAATTTCAATCACCGTAAAACGTCTTTAGACGAGCACCTGGACTTTGTAGCTGATGTCCGGGTGCTCGTCGTGACTTAAAAAAATCTTGAGAAATGGGATTTTTTCAGTCTTCCAACTAGATATAACCTCTTAAAAAATGGTTTTGTATGAAACTTTATACATATTTTATTCACATAATTTGTTGATTAGGAAGTTGTGACCACTTTGTAGCAGAACCATTAAAAGTAGACGCTGTGGGCATTAACAAAATCGCATTTACCACCTCTCATACTAAACCTTACTTATGCGCACTTTTTTACTAACGCTAAAAGATAGAGCAAACATTTCTGATATTTGAAATTACTACTCTTAGCACTTTTAACATTTATTTGTGTATCATTATTAAATAAGTAAAAGCAGAAATTAGGGATTTTGGCAACAAGTATCTTTATATATTATGCTATTCAACTGTTCCAAACATTTATAATTTTTGGATGTTCTTAAATCAGTGGCGACTCCAGGAGGGGGCAGGAGTGGCCCGGGCCCCCTCTAAAGAATGCCTGGCCCTCCTCTAAGATGAAAAGTAAGAAGCCAAGTAAATGGAAAAGATTTTGGGGTGTGTTTAAAGTGAACAGATGTAAGATCTTTTTTTTGTTAAAATTATTGTGGAACGCAAAACAACATTATAGACATTATAGTTGTTTTTTATGGAAATATTGATAAAAACATTTTTTGATATAAGGGTTTTCTTTTTTGGTCTTCAAAATTTCACAGTTTCAAAAACTTTTGGCTCCCTCTAAAAATGTCCCTTGACCAACTCTAAAACGAAAAGCTGGCGTAGCCACTGGCTTAAATATTAAAATTAGAAAATAAAAAATAAGATTTCATGTTGAATTAGGATTTTATACTAAAATATCTAATTTTAAAGATCGGTTTTAGTATTATTATTAAACATTAATAATTATAGATGGGTCCACATTTATTTTATTCTGAAAGCAATACCGCCAAGTACACAAAAAATGATGAAGTTAACAAACCTTTTTGAAGGCACATAGCGCTAACAGAGCCTGATTTTATATTTTTTAGATAAATAAAAGAAACACTGCTAAAACACGTATCACGTACTTAAAAACATCCTTTTATTTCGCCTCTGTCTTGCTATAAAACCGGTGGCGCTTGGCGTGGAACTAGAAACTCGTCGGGTTAAATATCTTTTGTTGCAATAAATCATTGTTTACAAAAGGGTTTATTTACTATATTATTTTTTGTGTACTTTACGGTATTACTTTCAGAATAAATTAAATGTGGACCCATCTATAGCTACCAGTACTTTTCTTAATTTTTACTTGAACTTTAAATGAACAATAAATAATTTATGCGTGTCTTATTTAATTAATGATATTCCAGATTGTATAGCTTTGTATTTGCTTTGCTTTAAGACAAACGCATTACTAAAAATGTTCTTCAGTCAACAGTAGCTTAAAAAAAAAAAATAGTGATCTAAATCCTGGCAACAAATTTAAGTAAATATTTACCGCATGGAAAAAATAAATAAAGAATATGTTTTTATTTTGTTTAATTTTTGTAAAAAATCACGGCTTTGCTAAAGGTTCTTAAATGGTGTATACCCTTACTCCTGTGCTGGTATGTATGACGTTTACCACATTCAAGCATGTGAAAAAGGTTTGTTTTGGTATTTTTTTATTCTTTAATAAAAATATGTCTTAATAGGGTAGGGTAAAAGATGTTTGATTTTTGAAATGTATAGATTTTGTAATTTTGCATGAGCATTTTATAGTTTTAGTCGAGCACCGTAATGTGGCACGAATTGAACTACCAAACTCACATTTTGATAACCAAATCACAATCTGTAGATTTAGCTCTTGGCCCGGTTTTATCTATCTCTCTCTATGTACATTTCTGTGTTTGCTCTATTATATTTAAACTTATTTTACCTAACATGTAAAACAATAAATACCTTAACATATTTTTATGTGTAATTTGGATAGCTATGTAGTTTAAATAATTTATTCTCTTTTATGTAAATATCTGTAAAATTTAACCAACTTTTAAATGGTTTTTTGTAGTAAAATAAAAAAATGAAAGTTATACCAGTTTTAACATTAAAAAGAATATTTATTTAAAATCCACACTATTCTTTAATACTCTTTTAATAATATCGATGATTTTTTTTCAGAAAACAGACTTTAAATAGTGATTTATTTATAAAAAATCCTATCATTTATATTTTTTATTTAATTTTTAGCAAAAAAAAATTTTTGTACCATACATTAAAAAGGACCCTGCCAAACATTAAGGAAAGTTTCTTTGCATGACTTTAAAATAAGAAGTTTATATAAATATGAGTCGGTAAACTCTTTATTTCTTAAAATGCAAAAAAATTGGTTTACATAAATAATATAAATATTCGTTGTTTCGTGATGTTATATTTAGTAATAAGGCGCCCATTTAACCCTTACTTGATTAAATATATTAAGTCCAGTGGCGTCTCGAGTGGCCTTATAACAAATCCTTCTAATAAAAAAAAGTGTACAGCACTGCCTCTTACTAATGTATTATTACATATATCTTTGTATTAAGCAAATAAAAATGCTTTGTTGATTAATTATATTTTCTTAGTTTTTCAAAAAACAATAAAATCCGCCTTATTGCATATTCCTAAAAACACAGAAACATAGGGAAAATTGTGTGTGAGCGCTTCAACGCCAGGTTTTGGTGGCGCAAAATTTGTTTGGCAAGAAAGCACAAGTAGTAGTGGGTGGAAAAGTTGCAGAGATGCAAAAACGGCAGAGTAACGGGAAAATGGCGCGATTTTAAAGATGAAGACCTTTTTTCCCATTTAGTTTTATTTGGGACAAAAATTAAAATATTTTTCCTGTAAAATTTATTTCCATCCAAATCGCGCAAAACTTTAGGTTCGCTTTATTAAAAAAATACCTTAATTCGGCACTGATTAGGTTCACTAAAAAGAATCTGTAAGAACCTCACGGAAAAATCATTTTTTTCTGTTTAAATCCTACCATACCTATTTTATTAACGTCGTTCGATGTAACGTTTTGAGTGGTTTAAGAATATCTAATTTTATTTTTATTATTGAAAAATGTATGAAGCACTTAAAAGACAATACGAATGCTTTAGTTTGAAATGCCATATTTATTGGGAGTTCTTTTTAAAAGATTTTTTTTCAAAATACTTTTTAAATATGTAAATATCTTAAACAGCGTTGACGAAACCAAAGAAAATTGGGTTAACCTAAATTTAATCTGTCGTGGTTCCTAAAAATAAATTTTATAAAGAATACAATAGCCTTTTGGTAGTGTATTCGTTATTGTAGTAAAGCCAGCTCTTAAGACAAATTTTAAATATTTGACTGTTTTTAAGTCAATTAATAATATTAAAATATTACAATAAATCCTAAACTACGCCTTAAAAACAATTTAAAAGTTGAGTACTGTTTCACACCTTATAACCCCTTTTTTTATTAAATATATACTCTGAATAGCTTTCCATATTACAAAACCGATGGCCTGTATATACATTCCTAAAATATCTATCCGTAATGTTAGGTGGTCACCATCCTTAAGGTTAACTGGCGAAGGTCAGTTGGCCGAATTCATCGAGGGCTTGGGACCCGGTCAGCTGGTTGGCCGTCAGGTTTTGGGAGCGCCATCTCTCGGGGACATCCAGCTGTCCTTGTGTTACCAAAAAGGCTTTTTGGAAGTCGAGGTGATACGTGCCAGAGGGCTTCAGGCTAGACCTGGGTCCAAAGTATTACCAGGTAAGTCTTCCTAAAATAAAATTAAAAATAAAAATTATTTTCTAACAAGCCTTAAAATTTACACAGAATAATTTATAGAATACCAGTAAAAAAATGCACAAATTAAGGTAATCATATTTGGAAAAAACGACGAAACGGCTCTTATTAAATTGCTTTCAATTACACTGAGTGCCCGTCCAACGATACATAAAGTACGTTTTTTAAATAGGACACCCTGTATACTATTGCATTTAAAAATTCTACGTGTATTAAATCATCGTATTCAGTCATTATTACAATCATCACCACTACCAAGACAATGTGATTAAGTTGATATTGCTACTCAAAATTAATAATTTTTGATGTTCAGCACAAGATATATCGACGTAATTTATATACATTAGGCTGGGCCTGGGCCAAAAAATGGACTTAAAAAAATATCGAAAATATTGTTCAAGGTTAAAAAATATCTTAAAGGTTGGAGTCCTTAAGTCCGTTTTACAGTCGGCAAGTTCTTTCTGCAATTTTGTTGCAGCAACTTTCTTTCAATAATAAACTTGCTGCAAGTTTATTGCAGATTCGTTTTACAGTCGGCAATTTGTTTTTAATATTGCAAAAATAGGGCAAGGTACCGACGTGCAAAAATATGAAAATAAAGTTCGAACCTAACCTAGCTCTTGACGGGTATTTATAATAGCTGTTAAAAAGAAAAAAATCGAACGAAAAAGAACCACCGCGGCTATTTGCCTCATTATTGCTGCCGCTACCCTCCTGGGGGATGAAAATTAAAAAAAAAAAGCATGAAGGTGATGGTCACTTAACTAGTAACTTTGGGTGGGGTTGGTACCACTAAAATAACCAAATTTTCCCCAGACTTGCAGTTGGAACTGCAAGAAAAATCGGTCCAACTGGTAAAGTTGCAAGTCGCAATAAAGTTGCAGAATACGCTGCCAAAAATCTGCTGTTTGCGTACTGCGCATGCCTACCACAAGTTTCTTGCAAGTTGCAGAATGAATTTGCCGACTGTAAAACTGACTTTAGAAGGTCTATCTTTGCCACTTAGTTTTTTGACAACAATCTTTTTTATGCAAATTTTCCAAATTGTTGATCTGAAAAGTTTAAGCCACACACATTCTTAGAGAAAACTAAATTCCTTACTCAGCTATTTTTTAAAATTTTTATCAAATAAGCCGTATAACATTGATTTTATTTTCAATTTTGTTATTTAAATTTGGATTTTTGTTACTTACACATATCAATATTTAAATAAATCCAACACATATTTTTAAAGATAATTAAATGCACTGCAAAAAAGGTCTCTGAACTGTTTCACAATTTTTCCAAATTCAGCGGCGCGGCGAATAACTTTTAAAGTAAATTTATTAAAAAATATGAAAATATCTTTTGAAACGCATCAACTTTCCTTTAAAAATATATATTGGATTTATTGAAATACTAATATTTGTAGTAGAAGCAAAAATCCACTACAACAAAATTTAAAAAATAGTTTAATGGTCAAAGCCGGTTACATGGAAATGGCTTATTTGACAAGAATTTACAAAGAGAGCACTTTTGTAGCAAATTTAATTTTCTTTTATGCTTGGTGGTAAAATTTTTCGTATAATCAATTTGCGAGTTTTACATTAAAAAAAAATAGAAAATTGTCAAAAAACTGTTAGTCGATAAATATTAATACTAAGGGCTTAAACCTTTACGATATTTTTTGCCACCTTAAACATACTTTCGATATATTAAAAAAAAAGAAGTAGAGTTTCTTGGCCCAGCCTAATAAACACATCCTGCGAGTTTAAAATTACCATAGGCAATTTTTGCGTGGAAAGAAGCAACGTCAAAGCGAGACCGATGAGTCATCGTATCAGGAAAGATTTCGATGCAGACGTTCTCTGTCTCATTTGTACCTGCTATTGTTCAACACACTAAAACTCAATGGCGTGCGAGCTGGCACAACGTGTATAAGGTATGCTAGTAGAAATATGCCTAAATACAAATCTGATTTGTAACTGCCAATATTTCAATAACTGTTACATATACGTCTAGACCGTTATCCATTAAAATGCATTAATATATAGTGTGTTCCAGGATAGGTGTTAGAAGAGGATAAATAAACCAAAAATTTTGGAATTTTTAAACGTCCTTTTGGAAAACTGGTCGCATGGTCCAAAACTAATAAATACAAAATTTTACTCCGATTGGTAATATACAGGAGTTATAACTAGAAATATGAAAAATGACCAAGAGTAGTAAAGTACTTTTATTTTAAAAAGAGGATAAAATTGTGTGAGAAAATGTTGTTGAGAATTTTATCTCAAAATATAGAGTTAAAGAATTAAAGTAGAAAAATATTTTTGTCAATTTTTTACATTATGCATTAAAAGTTTTTAAAATAATTGGCATAAAGCAGCGAATTTTTAGAAAATATTTCAAATTAAAAAAATAAATTTCTTTCTTTGTAATTGTAATGTGTAATGTAAAAAAATTACAATTACTTTTAAAAATAAAGGTAGTTAGTTCTTGGGATTTTTTGCTATTTTTTTGCCCTGTATAACACCAATTGGGGTAACATTTTGTATGTATTAGTTTTGGACCATGCGAACAGTTTTCCCAAAAGACGTATAAAAATTCCAAAATTTTTGGTCCATTTGTGCTCTTGTAACACCTATCCTGGGACATACTCCATAGGGTGTTTTATCTAAATATTAGATTTGTATATTGTTACACTTTTTAGAAGCATTAACAACAAAAAGCTTGTTTTTTTGGGAAGTGTTTACCTAAATTTTATAAAAAGTCTTTACAAACTCAGTGTTTAATAATTATTTCTTTTGTTCAGGTTGGTAAAAAATTATGCAAAACTATATATTTTCTTTATTTTAAGGCTAAAAAAGTGCAGTTTAAATGGTTTTAGGGAAATTCAAATGTTTAAATTTAAAACGAATACATTGTTTTTGTTTAAGCACAATTGATAGTTTTTATGATATACATTTACATATAAGCTTAACTAAGGGTGAATTATCTCTTTCAGCTCCTTATGTTAAAGTGTATTTAGTGAATGGAAAAAATGCTTGGCAAAAGCGAAAACATCGACAGCACGAAGAACACTAGATCCACTTTATCAGCAGCAATTAGCTTTTAGGGAAAACTTTACGAATTGTATACTTCAGGTAAAACTGTACTACTAAAATTGTTAAATTATATTTCCTAACTCTTTCTTAATTTTACTATACAGGGTGTTTTCTAACAACGGTACGAATCTTTAAGGTGTGTTTCCCTATGTTATATTATGAAAAAAGTTCCTATAAACATAGGAGGAGTTTCTTCCTTACTGAGATACAGGGCGTTAAAATTTAAGAAAAAAAGTCAGTTTTTTGTAAATAAACGGTTTACCAATAAGATCGTCAGAAATTAAAAATGTTACTGTATCAACATTGCTTAGAAATATGTTACCAAATTATCATAGTTGTGTTCAGTAATGTCTAGCAAGTTATTACGGGGAGATACACGATTCATCAACGTGTAAAAATTATTAAAAACTAAATTATTAAAATCAATTAAAATTTATCATTAGAATGCTATGGCTATTTCGAGAAATGGTGATGTGAACTGGCTGCCAAAGGTCATGCGATCTCTCACCCTTGGATTATTTTCTGTAAGGTTACCTTAAATTTAAAATCTACGAGAATACTACCTAAACAATTTGCTGCCAATTCAACCCTTGACTCTCCCGTAAATCATCCAATTCCAGCTATTACCCCAGTTCCTCATAAAATGCCCGATATTATTTTTAAGGTGAAAAACATTAAGGGAATTCTTTCTTCTCTAAACACCAAAAGATCGTCTGGAGGGCATAGCAGCAGTCGTTTTAAAAAATGTGCTCCAGAACTTGCACCAATCTTAACTCGGCTCTTTCGAATTTCTTATGACACAGGTATCTTTCCGAAGAACTGGAAAGCTGCACGTTTCTAACCTATTCCCAAGAAAGGATCTAAATCTCTTCCATCTTACTATAGATCAATTTCAATTCTCTAAGTTCTTGTGGGAAAAATTCATTAATTCACAAATTCTTAAGTATTTAGAAAAACAAAAACTTTTGCATGATAAGCAGTATGGATTTTGCCACAAAAGATCTACAGCAGATCTTCTTTCCTTCGTATCACACTTGTTGGAATAAGTCTCTTGAGTTTTTAGGTGAGTCCCAGATCGTTGCTCTTGATATATCCAAAGCTTTTGACCAGGTCTGGCATGCCGCACTTCTTAATAAACTTCCTTCCTATGGTCTTTCAACTAAACTCTGTACTTGGCTCTCTAGTTATCTATCTGATCGACGTATATCAGTTATTGTGTACGGCCATTCTTCAAGCTTTCACCAAGTAAATGCTGGAGTGCCTCAGGGCTCAGTTCTGGCACCAACATTGTTTCTTCTTCACATCAACGACCTTCTCTTGTCCACAACTAATTCCATTCATAGTTTCGCCGACAATAGTACCCTTCACTCCAGTTTTCAGGTTCCTAAACCCATCACTAAACCTGATTTGGAAAACAAACGCAGAGCGATGCAGATATCTCTTTCGCAGGATCTTAATTTAATATTGGATTAGGGCGCTAAAAATCTCGTCCATTTTAATGCATCCAAAACACAATCATGTTCCTTGTCGCGAAAAGAGTCACCAAATACTCATCCTCTACTTATGAGTGGCCAAGTTTTACAGAGCAAGGACACCTTCAATCTTGTGGGCGTCACATTTAAAAGTAACCTTAACTGGCATAAACACATTGTATCTATAGTCACGGCAGCTTCAAAAAGCTTAGATTTCTCTTTCGAGCCAAAAAGTATTTTTCCCCTTCGGAGGTCTTTCCTTCCTCCCAAATCGTCAAGTTTTTAAGTCCCGTGTTAACAAACTTCCTCTTACCTCGCTTAAAACACCCACGGTACGGTAGTATTTAAGCTTTTAGCCTTCGTGGTTTGCCCAAAGATAAAAAAACCCACGAACGATTCTTGACCCCAAGCCGAACATTTTAGGCACCATTACAAATTTACCAGGTGATATGATTGAACAAGTAATTGGAAATTGGGCCACAAGAATTATTTATTATTATTATTTTTTATTGTCAAAACTAAATGCTATATATTGCTTTATTCAATAAAAAAATAACTTACATTTACTTACTTAGTGGCATTTTAAAGTTCTGACGCTATTATTGTTTAACCTTTTATTTTGAATATGCCTGGGCCGATTTAAATAAAATTTAATACATTTATTTAAAGTAATAAGGTGCTTATTTGGCTCTAACCAGATTGTTATTATTGGGTCCAGTGGCGTCTCAGTAAGCACCGCAACTTTTATTATTGAGAAAAAAAGTACGCCACTGACTTTTGTGACGTTTTTAATTGAGCAATTAATAATACAAAATTTTAATCTCTTGTATTTTTTTTATCTACCTTCGTTTTCAAGAAAAAATATTAAAGCTACTTTAATTTCTTCTAAAATGTACCCATAGACAACATGACATAAAAAGCAAAAATTAAAGTAAAACAATTATTTGCCTTAAAATAAATTAATTAGCAGTCGTGTATTTTATTGAAAATTGTCATTTTTCCTATTTACTAAGATTGAATTTTTTTTCTTTTAATTTTAGATTTTTTCTATGCTGTTTAGGGCTACTTTTTTAGGATGACTTAGAATGGCTTTATTTTTCTCTCTACCTTTGTTTTTGAAAAAAAAATAATAAAGCTACTTCAATTTTTCTAAAATGTACCCATAGACAACATGATATAAAAAGCAAAAATTAAAGTAAAACAATTATTTGCCTTAAAATAAATTAGCAGTCGTGTATTTAATCAAAATTGTTATTTTTCTAGTTACTAAGATTAAAATAAATTATTTTTTTCTATTTTAGATTTTATTTTATGTTGTTTAGGGCTACCTTTTTAGGATGACTTAAAGTGGCTTTTTTTTTCTCGAATACTAAGCTACATACAAAAAAATACAAGATATTATAAAGTTGTATTATTAATTGCTTAATTATAAAAACATATAAAAACGTCAAAAAAGTCAGTGGCTCACATTTTATTTCTTAATAATTTAAGTTGCAGTGAGTTGCAGAGGTAATTTTAAGAACTCCAGGTGATATAGTTAGGGATCCCTGGACCATTAGCTTTATTTTGACGAGACGACCAACTTTTTTCCTTACAGTAGCATACAGGGTAGTAGAGATTAAATATGTTGATTTAATAAATATCAAAAAATCAGGATGACATACCACGCAATTTGTAGGACAATATGGGTGTTAAATTATATAAAAATATTTAATCAACAGAAAAAAATCAGCTGGTTAGTAGATATTTTTTACGACATCGTTAACCACACATGTTGGTGGACGGGGACTCTTTGATGAAACCCTTTATTTGGTAGGACAAAGATTGTTTCGGTTTATTTAGATAATTATCTTAAAAATTACCAAAAACAATTCCTGTTTGTATTACTTTTTTTATATCTGTCAAATCAACACATTTAATTTCTGCTACCCCTGTAAGCTACTGTAAGGAATAAATAATAGTTAAAAAAAACTAAAAAACACGCTTTTATATGCAACCGAACTAAAAATTAGAAAATAATTTTTCATTACAAAAGTTTGTCACTTCAGAGTAAAAAGCGTGGGGTGCATTTTACTATTTTTCATAACTTTTCCCTCATAGATATTTGCAAATAGAATAATTATAACATTTAATATATTAAGCACCCCACGCTTTTATTCTGAAGTGACAAACTTTTTGTAATGAAAAATTATTTTCTAATTTTTAGTTCGGTTGCATATAAAAGCGTGTTTTTTAGTTTTTTAAACTATTATTTATTTTTCATTTTTTAGTTCGATATATCAATTAGTTAAATGCTCCAGTTTATTCACTAAAAAATTCCTTCGCCATTTTGTTTGTTTAACTAAGGTGTTGCAACCTTATCCGGTCCCCAACCCGTCGGCAAATGTTGTCAAGTTCGATTATTCAATTGTCTAATCTGGCGCCTCCGCCAGAACGTACGATTTTCACTTTTCCGGTTTTCCTGGAAAATGCTGGAACTTAACGGGATACTGTTTTTAAATTATTGCATTGTCATCGGTCCTTGATACGTGTGCAAAGTTTCAAAGAAATTGAATAGCTGGAAGTTGGTAAAAATTAGGCTCAAAGATTCCGTTACATAGATATAAGATAGATAGATAGATAGTTACAACCCAAGTTAATAAAAGCGTGTTAAAAAGTTGGTCGTCTCGTCAAAATAAAGCTACTTACGAAAAATTTGCTTTTAGTAATGACTTGGAAAAATGGTCCAGGGATCCCTAACTATATCACCTGGAGTTCTTAAAATTACCTCTGTTTCGTTTTCAAATAAACACCCTATACACTATATAAGTATACTGCAGCAAATTAATTGAAAGAGGCAGTAAATATAATAAAATTTAGGTTAAGATTGTTTTGCTTGTTCAGTTTTATAAGACTTTTAGGAAAATTGTAGTAAAGTAGATAACGGCTTGTTGTAAGAATTATTTTTATTAATATTTTAGGTAACGGTATGGGGTGATTACGGCCGCATCGAAGGAAAAAAGGTGTTTATGGGCGTTGCACAGATCATGCTCGATGACCTCAACCTTAGCAACATAGTCATAGGCTGGTATAAGCTGTTTGGCACCACGTCCCTGGTAAGTTATTGAATTAATTTAATGTTGTTTTACTTGTTAACTTAAATACTTTTACAAAACGCTTATGTATTATTTATTTGATATTATGTATTGTGTTAGTATAAAAAGTATATGATTTTTTTATCTTTCAGAGGTAAGATCAACCAAAAGATGATAGAGAAAAACTAAGATATCACCAATTTAAAGGGGTAAGCACCATATTTGTGTCGTGCAAATGTTTTTAAAGTTTTCATGTTCCTGTCTTTTAAACCGAGAAAAAAGAAAAATAATTTTAACTTACAAAATGAAGAAATATTTATACAGTGAGGTCCAGAAGTCCGTGGCCCCCTTCTTTTAACTTTTGAACCTCTCGGTATATTTTCATGAAACTTAAAGAGGTAATATATGACCAAAGTTTGCATTTTTTCCCATCTCAATGACTGCTCTAAATGTCAAGGTGACAGCTAGGCGCCATTTAGCAATAATTTTTTTAATGGGGTCGAGTAATACATTATTTTAAAGTTCCTGATGAGTACTTTATGACCCTAGAATAAAATTCAGTAGCTTTACAAACTAAGAAATGGCGGTACTTTAGTCATTACCTGAATACCATATTTGGAGGGCCATATTTCCAAAACTCATAATGTTAAATATAATTACCATAGTATTTTATTAAATCTCTTTAAATGGCTTTATTGGTGATATAATACCAGGTAGGACAAAAAGGTAATTTATTTAAAAATGAAACACCCTGTATATTATATTACCATTAAGCAGATTCTTACCCTTTTTATTTAAAAAAATCAAGATGGCGCCTAGCTGTCACCCTAACATTTAGAGCTGTCATGAATATGTCAAAAAATGCAGATCTTGGTCATATAGTATCGTTCTAACTTTTATAAAAATATACCGAAAGGTTCAGAAATTAAAAGTGGGGGGACGGATTTTAGAACTTTCACTGTATATAGTTTTTTAACACTGTTATTATTATTATTTGTGGACGATAAATTAAACAACAAATAAAATTAGCTTGCTAAGTATAGTTTTCTACTAAAATTAAAATAAATATACCGAGTGTTCCCTAATTGCGGTAAAAAATATGGGGGCATATTTATAGGCCTATGCTATATAAAAAAGTTTATAAATCACAGGTCCGGAAATGCATTGTTAGAAAATACGGGGTGTTAAACTTCTTGAAAGCTTAGTTTTCTATTAATATCCTAAATATTGGTAACTTGGTAACTTAATTAATTTTCATCCAATTTGAATGAATTTTGACAGTGTTGTTAAGAACGGTATGTGTCTTATTTGGCTCTGACTTAATTAAATTTATTAAATCCAGAGGGCGCGTCTAATGCTACATGAACACTAATATTTCTGACACAAAAATGTACGCCCCAGATTTTTGTGCAATTTTTATATTTTAAAATAAAAAAGTTACTCTTTTTGTTAATATTTTTAGATAGCATGCTTAGTTTTTTAGAAAAAATCCTCTAAATTGCATATTCCTGAACCATACAAGAAACATTCGGGTAAATAGGGATATTGAATAGGGACCACTAGCGGAAGCGAAGAAGGTTTTCAAAACCTTGAGACCATATCTAAGACGATAACAAATTTTAAAGATTTTGCACAAGTACACAACTCTTGTGAATTTCTCCCATGTCAAGGTTATACTATACAAAAAGTTTATTATATTTTTATACAGTTATTTTATTTTTTTATGTATTTCAATACATTTTCATAAAATTGTACATTCTTTTGTTTCAGTGAATAAGAAGTTTTCCAGGGAGCCTGTGCAAGGGGTTTGACTATTTTTAAATCTAGTGTAACGAAACTAGTACGATATTGATAAAGACAATTTTATAAATTTTGTGCTCTAAATATTACCTCACGTACATTTTAATTTTACAAAATATACACAGGACTATATCCCAATTTATGGGTTGAACAAGGTATTCGAAAAAATGTACCATCAAAATATTTAGGGCACCCAAAACACGAACTTGTTTAACTAACTATATCAGAATATTTATTATTGTACTGTTAAAAATGCAGCAAAAGTGATTTAAACCAAAGATTACTAGACAGGAAAGTAGCTTAAATAGAAGATAGTGTAAAATAAAGAAAGTGAAAAAATCCGTAAGTGTAGTTACCACGCACACATACAGTTATAGTGTCACCAAAAATCATATCGAAGTATTATAATTATACAGGGCGACTTATATTAGCGAGTGATATAATTGTCTGGGTCAGTCTATGAGTTTTATTTTGACATTACTAGATAATACCTTGTTCATGAATTAATCATTATTAATCCATTTTTAGTTTAAATTTAAATTAACCTTGAGCGGGTCAAGCTCTTAAATTCAAAACATAAATAAAAATAACATGTTCATTGTCTTGTCTGTAATGCAATATTCTTTGTTTTTATCGTAAGATTAACAATATTTGTCTATATACTGAAATATAGCCAAAATAAATTAGATTATATAAATATTATGCGTTTATTGCCAATAAATAATTAAGGTAAAAAGCAAATTTAAAATATTTATATTAAACAATTTAATCCAAACTTTCAGGTATAGTGCATTTTACAAAATTAACTGGTTTTAAAAACCACGTTATTTATAAATCAAAATTCTTAAAGTCACTTTGATTAAGAATTTTAGGTTTTACTAAATACCGCTAAAATTAATTTCTTAAAATAAATTAAATGGGCGTATGTATTTTTAAGTTTATCATCTAAAAATTTAAAAAAATATTTATTAAAAAATTAAAATAAATTGTTGCTTTTTAAATCAAAAATAAAATAAAAATAATTTTTATAAAATAATAATAAATATTAGTTATACAGGGTGATTCTTAACCTATAGGCATAAAGTTGGGAAATTATTTCAAGTTAGTAAAATAATTTCAGCTTGGAAATAATCCATTATTTTATAAAAAAGAATTATAATTCTAAGAACAAATAATAACTAATTATTAACTATAGACAAAAAGGTACTTACCTATTTTTTAGGTTAAAAACAAAATTGAAATATTTATTATAATTCACAATTTTAATTTAAATCGCGTAATAATAACTCACATAAAACCATGAGTAATACTAGAGACATATGAAGCATCTTATTTTTTGCTTTATTTGTTTTCTGGGAGATTAAGTTTTAAAATTTTAATTTAAATTAAAAACATTGTTATAACTTTTTAATACTTTCTTTTTCGGTTATAGTTATTGATTAACCCTAGCAATAATTTATATAATTATAAGTTTATGTGTATAGGTTAAGAATCTCCTTCAATGTTTTGACTTTGACATATGTAATTAAACTTATGTATTTTTGTTGTATGTCTTCTTCAAAGTAACATAAAAAAACATTAAGTAAAAATTACATAATTATATCTATAGAAGAAACAATCTTAGAAATTTTTATAAAGTAATATCATTGCAATTTCATTGTTTTCTTTTAAATAAATATCAGTTTTATAGCTGATAAAGTTTTTTAAATTACAAAATAGTGGGCCAACAATAATAAAAAAATTAAAGTATATAACTCATAAATAAGCAAAGCCTAATGCCGGCAAGGTTACTATCAATTCTTCATGTTGGCACACTTGTAGCGATAAAATGCAAAAACATATGGATTAAATATATTTTAAAATCAAAGATGTATATTTGCTATACTAAATAATATATATTTTTTAGAATCTACCAATAATGCAGAATAATAGAAAAACAATTACTAAAAAGGAATTATTTGGTACACGTATATTTGCAATGTATTTATTATTACTATTAGCAAAATCAAGTAATGTTGGTAGGCTGGGAGAAATAATAACTTACCTAATTACACACTTGCCCTCTTTTGTTAAATTAACTGGCATTAAAGTATAAAAACGGGTGTGGCATAATATGTTTGTAGGAAAAGATTTGTAATTTAAAATTTAATAATTTTCTTTTGTTTTTATAAATATCATTTGGTGATCTTCAGTTAATACGTTAGTCATACTATAAAAAATTAGGAAAATACAATTAAATTTAATAACGTGACGATCATATCACGATCAGTTTCGAAGACATAAGCTTACTTCATTTTACACAATAAGCTATTGGTAATGTCAAAAATTAAACTCTAAGAATGACCTACTTCCCCATGAGCTTTAATAAGCTCTCTGTGTGCTTTATTGGAATTGATAAAATGCTTTTTACTTAAAAACCTTGATAACGGTCGTTAAGAACCGTTTTGTAAATTATAAATAATAGAAACGTTTACTGCCATGGGTAACAAAACAATTTTTATTTTTTTGTCGTACAATCAATAAAATAATTGGTAATTTGCTTAACAAAATGAGTTACATGAAATTAAATGTGGTAAATAAATAATATGCAAGGTCTTCTAACTCTATTTATACCATAAAATAACTTTGGTGTTGCACACGAAATAAAAAAATACAATTTAAAACGTACACTTCTTTCTTTTAAATTATTATTAAATATGCAAAGTATCCCAAAAATGTTAGTTTTCACTGTAAGGTATTTTTTTAAAGAAACGCCCTGTATATTTAAATTAAATCTAACTCCTTATTATTGAATTCTACATTAAAAATGTATGTACGCTATACATCAAATATATTGCTGGTATTTTAGGACAAGTTAGAAAATAAGTTTCTAAAATAAACTAAATACCTCACCACATGCTAGTGGTTCTTAAAATGGAAAGTATTTAATTATATGTTAATGTTTAGCCATTTGCCACTCTAACAGTGATCGAATTTTTAAAAATATCTTTAACCAAAATTGTATTTTCTAACTTTACTTTTTATTCCTAATGAGTTTATGGACATGCTGTTGAATTAAACCAGCAATAATTGATGTACAGGGTGGCTCGAATTCGACGCTCATCATTGGGATTTCGAAACCGTAAGAGATACAGGATCGGTTAAATGGAGGCAAAGTTGCGCAATTTGATGCTCAATAAAATGCCGTTTTGCGTTTTAAAAAATTCCGAGTACTTCCGAAGATATTCGAAAAAACCGGAATTTTCAATTTTGGTTTCTGTTGTTTCCTGGCTATATTTGTTAAGATAACTCAAAATGAAAAACACGTTTTCATGGCCACTTTTCTGCTCTATAATTCAGTGTGATTAAATATTAAATCTGACGTTTCGGCTTCTGGCGACCATCATCAACTTAATTTTTAAATACGGACCTGAAATTTTTTAAATTTAATTAAATCCTTTCATCACTCTTAAAACACTATATATCGCCACTTTGATATTTACCGACGTTTCGTACAGACAATTCCATCACCAAAATATTGCATATTTATTTAACCATAATACGGCCCTGAACTACATTTTTAGGTAAAATGGTAAAAAAAAGAATAAACTTATTACATATTCATAATGTTTTATTGCAACTCATTGATATCTAACAGCGGAAATTACTTTATGAACAGAACTAACCAGCAGGTACGAATTCAAGGGACAACTTCATTTAATGTATGGATTGGTATGTGGAGCCCCAAAATTATCGGACCTTTCGTTTACGAAGGGACCTTAACTTCCGAACAATATCTAAATTTGATTAGAAATGATGTCTTAGACGCCCTAGATAATCAACCTTTGGCAGTATTTTAAGAAATATAGTGGCAGCAAGACAAAGCTTCCTTCCTTCCCCCCAAATCTTCAAGTATTTAAGTCCCGTGTCAACAAACTCCCTCTTACCTCGCTTAAGACACCCACGGTACGTTAGTATTTAGGCTTTTAGCCTTCGTGGTTTGTCCAAAGATAAAAAAAAAAAAAAAAAAAAGCTCCTACCACAATGAAAGGAAAGTAACTCAATTCCTTTACCATATATTTCCTTATAAATGGTTTTGCAAGATGGCCCGCTAGGAGCCCAGATCTTAGTCCCCTAGATTATTTCCTTTGGGGATATCTTAAGAACCGTTTATTTAAAAATGCACCTCACGACCTTTAAGTACTACGACAAAATTTGATAAGGGAAGTCGCTGCCATTCCTGCGAGAACAATTAATCGAGCTGTATTAATAATACAAAGCAAAGCAAGAAAATGCATCGAGGCGGAAGGTTATCTCTTTGAACACTTTTAATAGTGATTAAATTATGTTTTTTTTTTTAATATGGGCATCAAGATAGTATTACAAATTGTTTATATAAGCTGATTTGTTGTCTACCTTTTTGTATCTTATGTCTAATATTCATGAAATTTTCGGTTAATAAAGTAATTTCCGCTGTTAGATATCAATGAGTTGAAATAAAAAGATTACGAATATGTAATAAGTTTATTCTTTTTTTTACCTTCTTACCTAAAAATGTAGTTCAGGGCCGTATTATGGTTAAATAAATATGCAATATTCTGGTGATGGAATTTTTTGTACGAAACGTCGGAAAATATCAAAGTGGCGATATATAGTGTTTGAAGAGTGATGAAAGGATTTACTTAAATTGAAAAAATATCAGGTCCGTATTTAAAAAAATTAAGTTGATGATGGTCGCCAGAAGCCGAAACGTCAGATTCAATATTTAATCACACTGAATTATAGAGCAGAAAAAGTTGCCATGAAAACGTGTTTTCCATTTTAAGTTATCTTAACAAATATAGCCAGGAAACAATAGAAACCAAAATTGAAAATTTCGGTTTTTTTCGAATATCTTCGGAAGTACTCGGAATTTTTTAAAACGCAAAACGGCATTTTATTGAGCATCAAATTACGCAACTTTGCCTTTATTTAACCGATCCTGTATCTCTTACGGTTTCCGAAATCTCAATGATGAGCGTCGAATTCGAGCCACCCTGTATAAATGTATGATTAATTTTTAATAAAGGATTAGGTAAAAAGTAAAAATTTGACAAAATATATAGGGCGTTTTATTTAAAAACATTATCTGATGGTAATAATTTTGTTTTGTAAAACTTGGTGTATTTTAAATGCTGATAAAAATAATTTACATTTTGATTTAAAATTTATTTTGCATTATTTACAGGAAAAAGTTATTTCGTGTATAAATAAAGTTAAGATATCTTGTACACCAATTTTTTTATGCGTATACTTTTGAACTTAAAAGAACTATACACTTGACAGTCACTTATTAGGCATGGTAAATTTGCTAAAGTATTATTTTAAATATTATGACCCAATAATATTTTAAAAGCGTGAAATATTTGTATACATAAAAAATAAAAGTTGTATTGCTACAACCATGTTTATTGTAATATAAATACTTAATCTTTTAATTCATGACTTGCATGTGATAAATGATGTTATGTTGGCTGTTAAACTACCCGCTTGTGATGGTATTTCCGGATATAACACACAGATATCGCTAAGGTTGGGAATCTTTGTTTATGCCTCATTTATATTCGTCCATCCTTAAGAAATAGTGTTAAGTTAAGGCTTAAACTAATTATCGTGTATTAAACACAATTTTAGGCTTTAATATAAATACTCTGAGTCAGTGCTTGTTAATATTTTTGTGTTTTGTTTTTTACACATTTTAGAAAATTATAAGTACCATTTTAGAATTTACAAAGATTTGCATTTTGTTTTTATTTTAATAAATCATATATTATTTCAATTACTTAAATTCCTATGGTATACCAGAATATTTGGGGCTACTAAATATTAAATTTATTTTACCCGAATTCGTTTATTTATCTTATCTAAAGATAAATTTCCATGCCATACATATTTATAAAAATAATAATTTTGACAACCATTGAAAGCATACTTTTGGCTCTTTTAATATCATTTAGCACCATTTTCTTAATGCTTAATGCCACACTTGCCTATTGATTTTAAAGCATTACACAAGGATGTATATCAATAATATACAGCTGCTTTGTTTAATTTTTTTTATTTTATTATAGTATGTTCTAGTTTAAATTACAAAATTTTTAAAATGAATATACATATAGAGACGAGCATAAAAAAATTATACAGACGTAAAAATCAACTTACTTTCATTGTGTCTAAAATCCAATAACAGTTATTGTTTTTTAAAATATTGTTTGGTAATTATATGCCAAAATAATTAATATATTGGTTTTAATTAAATCCGTATTAAAAGTTACCTGTTAATATATAATTAAAAGACCCAAAAAAACAAAAAAGAATATCAAAATTTTCATGAAAATCTGCCACCGTTCTCAAAATTATATTAGGAAAAAAATATAAATTAAGAAAATAAATACTATAAATTTTTTACTTTATTTAATGTTGAGAACGGTAATAGACTTGCCAATAAAACGTTAAAATTTATTTTTATTTTTGGGATTTTAAGGGGTTTTTCTTTTTTCTCTTTAAGGCGTTTTATAGGAGCTCAGTTGATTTACTTTGTTATACCTCGGTATCAGTATCAAAGTAATTTAATTTTTAGGTAACGTTTAACGTGTACTTAACTAAGACCATCTAATAAATGAATTCGCCAAATCAATATAAAACCTATTTACAATTATTATTATACAGTTACTTATTAAATAAATGTGATCGGCTTTAAACAATAATTAAAATTATTCTTTTAATTTTTAATGTTTTTTTTTCTCTTAGTTAGTTCTCTTTAAATTTCAAGTTTTTATATTATATTTTCATCAATGTGTGATGATTTTGCTTTCATATTAAATATTCTTATGTTTTATAAAAAATAAATATTTATAACATAGTTTACAAAACATAATAAACTTCTACGTCTACTAAAAAAAAATCACCTAATTCTCCTAATAATATTCAATACAGTTTTCTTAATTAAAGTTTTTACTTGACCTATAGCTGTTACTCTTTAAAAGGCTGTGTAGGACTAAATTGCGATAGTTTAATTAATTCTGTAATATCCTAGAACTATTTTTACGATATAGACCACATTAACCCACGTATGTTCTGGTATACAAATTACAAAGCTAACAACGAACATTGACTTTTATTACTTATCAATATTTCAATATTATATTTTCCACATATTCTGATCCGATAAATAAATATATATTTTGGTTTTAAATTTAGACTATTTTTTATTTTAACTCAGTAAATAATATTTTAAATAAAAAATAACCTGACTGCCAAAGTATTAGGAAAACTTTTTAAATTTTACTTTTTAAAAGTTTAAGTGATCTGTGTTTAATATTTTTTTAAATCAGTATTTTATGTAGATAAATTGCGACTTTAGAATTATACGGTTCTAAATGAATGATAATAATATGTTACTGTTATTCTAAGATCGCAATGTAAATTAATTAAAAACAATAAGGTATTATTCTTGTGCCAATTTATAAAATAGTGTTACAAAATATTAGCAATCAACTACAAACGTTGTAAAAGGCTAAAAACACAATTTTTATGTTTTTAATATTTATATTGATTTACGAAAACTTTTTTGAAACCACTTGGTTTTATATTTTTATTTTTATCAAGCTATCTTCTTAAAGGTGGACGAGTTACTCTAAAGAACCAAAAAAATATTCCAAATGTGAAACTGTACAGAACATCGATGTTAATGCGAACTTTTTTATTAAATAAGAAAAAAATCCTGAAATATATTCAATAAAATGATATATTATTATGAAATCCTTGTATATTGAAGCATTTTTGTATCTCTAGTTGTTTTTACCTTAAGTGTGTAGATTCTTTTTATTGTTGCCTGATAAAAAAGAGGTTAGAATTTAAAATGTATGTTTTGTTAAGAACAAACTTGGTGAAACGTTTAATTTACACTTAATACGATAAAGCTACAAACGTAAGAATTTAAACGGCAGAAATATATTACCTCCGAATTAATGGCAGTTAAGAATAAAATTATAATTAAATAAAAAAATATTTAAATGTTTTTCTACAGTGACCGCCATAAATGTTAAACCATATGGAAAGCTTTTTTAATTCTGATTGCTTAAAAAGTTTATTTCTAATAAAAATGTATGCACACACCGATACTAACAAAACACTAATCAAATTTAAATAAATAATGACGTATACGAGTTAGGTGCTAATTAATGAACATGAAATAAGAGAAAAAACATGATTTTTGGACTTAGGAAAAAATTAATTATTTGGAAAACCTGTTTAGAATTAAAAGATACCCCATATTTTAAAATCAAAACCTTTTATTAAAAAATTTAAAAAAAAATCTTATTTTCAAGTTTACTTCGTATACAGATTAGATCGAACTTACTTAACTGTCGTAAATAATGCCTATTGCCCTTAAATTTATTATTATTATTTAAAAAAAATGTCATAGCTTCGGTATTCTTAAAGCAGCGTATGAAACATTATTATAAATAAACTTTAAAATTTTAGCCTTGTTGGAAAAAAAATACGTTTGTTTTTGAAGTGATCTAAATGTACTTAAAGCATTTAAGAATAACAAAGCTTTGACATTTTACCGAAAGTTAAGAGTACTAAGGAATATTTACGACAATTAATTTAGTTCGGGTACTGCCTGTGACATAATTTTTAATTCCAAATAAATATTTCAAATAATATTTTTCTTCTAGTTAAAAAATAAGGGTTGTTTTTACCTATTTTATATTCGTTAATTTGTACCTACCTTGTATACGCTCTGTTACCTAAATTTTGATCGGTGTTTTCCGAGTTTCAGTATATGTAAAGAATATTTTTAGAAATATATATAAATTTTTTGACAAAGCAAAAATAAAAAAGTGTTCAATATGGTTTAACATGTCTGGCGATCACTGTATAATCATATGATTTAGGTAACAAATAAATATTTTACTTGAAGTAACTACAAAATCTGGTAAGAATAGTAAGAGTTTAGAGCATATTTAATAAGTAAAACCATAAAACTTAGTAAATCAGATTAAACTTATTTCATGATATGATATAATTTTTTATAATGTATACGAAAGAGTAAAGATAAATTTATTAATTAAGTACTTTTTTTACATATAACAAAAATATCAAGGACCCCAAAAATATCAAAAATTTGTCGAGCTGCCTAAATAGTTCTCTAGAATAAAAAATAATATATTGTTTTTTATTAAGGTATATTTATGTGAAAAATGTATTTATCTTAGGAGAAACTGAATTCTTAAGATGCTATAATTAAATTAAGGAGAATATAGTAATTCAATTTAATTTGAAATTATGATTTAATGTATTTTTAGTATTTTAAATAAAAGAATTAATTTATTTGTTATCTCTATAAAAAAACTTTTTGGTAATGCGTTAAAAATGTTCAGGTTTGCTAAGCGGTTAAATACTTACCAAGGATGTTGAATGTTTTGTCACCTTACGTGACGTCATATCGAGATTAGGTCAGGTCGTGTATTATGACATATACAAAAACAATTTTATGCTTTATTTGTTTTCTGGGAGATTACGTTTAAACAAAATATTATTTGGCTTTTGTCCAGAATAAAATAAAAAAGTTAATTTAACATTTTAAGAAAATTAAAACTTTTATATACTTTGAAGAACTATTCTGCCTTGCCAATATATTAAAAAGTTATTTTATTCTGGAAAAGAGTCAAATTATATTTTGTTTATTCTAAACCAAATCAAAAATTTTGAGGTTTTAATTTAATGAATAAAATGTTTAATAAACTGCTTTATAATATTTATTTAACTTTAAATGCGTGGAAGTTAATATATTTGCAACATAAATTAAATACCACACTCATGGGTAATAGAGGTTTACCTGCTACTTTTTCCATTTAAACATACTTTACCTACTTTAAAATAACAACTTGTTTGGCTTCTCTGTAAATGCAGCATATTTAATAATAACGGTTTATAATTACTAACCTTAAACAGTAAGAGTAGGTATACGTGGATAATAATGGATTAAAGCGGCTTATGCTCAAAATTTGTTTACAATATTTGCTCCCTCCTCTAATGTCCAGTTTCACAATACATGGTTACCATCAGTTTTGGGTAAACTAACACCAATCACATTTCGGGATTTCGTTGTTTCTATGGTAACAAACCTATGGTGTTAACCAAAAATTGTGAAACTGACCGTAAGGCACGCCAAATAGGACTGTATGTTAGTTCGAAATATGGGCACAAAACCCTTAAAATTTTCCCATTAACTCAACTTTTACATTAGTATTAAAAATATACTTATAAATTTGTGAGATGTCTAAAATATCGAAAATCTAGCATGACACGTATTGACATTTGACTAACGGATTTATCAGAATTACGTCAGTGATGTATTTTTTTCACTCCTAGTTTGAAGAGAGAGCAACAAGGTATGATGAAAAATTCAACATCCTAGATAAGAAGTTTACGTATTTGAATCTTAAAAGATTATAATGACGTATTTTGTGATAATGTTTATATTATTAGTTGAACTAAAAATTACTAAAATGGCAAAGAAGACAACATTTGATTGATAAATATTGAAGTAAAAAAATATGTTTTTTATTTTTTACATTACGCATTAAAACTTACATACTGGGCAAGAGCGAACCAAATTTAAAAGAAAATTTAAACCCAATAAAGATTTAATTCTTGGTTTATTTTCTCCCGACAGGTATTTAAGTGTTAATTCGCAACATGTAGAATAAAAAAACCAAATCATTTTTTTTACTATAATGCTTTAAGTTCAAATTTTGACATAACATTTATATTTTTTACAACATTTATTTATACAATTTTATTTATTTTAAAAAGTACTAGAACTTTAGACCTGACCATATTCTTAGTTAAAGTGTATATTACCATTTGAAATAATTTTGTATTTGTTAGTTGCAAATGGTTTTCCCAAAATGCCGATTAAGAAGGTTTGGTCCATTTTTCCTCGTGTAACACCTATTCTGGGACTTACTGTATGTATGTATTTTATGCTAAAGTTGTTTAAACCGTTTTAATTACCAATAGCTTTGGGTAGCTAAAACAAATTATCAAAAATAAAAAGAAATAGAAGTACTAAATTAAATAAAATTATATTTTATACACACTAAATAATAAAGCATTATTATAAGTTTTAGCCACCATAAAATACAATTTATCCTTTTATATTAGGCAAATAAAAATTTACAAATAAATATATTGTTTACCTAAAATAACAGTTTCACCAAGTTTGTGTAGTATATCAATTAGAGAAAACTTCCGTTTGCGTAAATTTAGCAATAGAAGCTTCAAGCCGCTTATATCCAGGATATAAAAACCCAAAATCCCTTAAACACTCAACTAAGTATTATTATACAATTCATACCAAGACGCTGAAAATTATTTTTAATATAAAGTTTTGTACAGGCGACAAATACTTCCCTTCTTGTTTTTACCTAAGTGTACCAGGTAGTACCAGTCATTTATTGCTTCAGGATGTATTTTCTTTAAATCAGTTATTAAAACAATATTTTTAAAAATGGGTTAAAATATTATTTTATATGTTATTTTAAAAATATATAGGGCTTGTTTACACTATATGCACTTCTGCATATGGTGTTTAAAATTAATACTCATAATATCTCTAAATATGTATACAGCGTTATCAAAAAGCTCGCATCATGTGTCCGCATTATTAATTTTTTTATTAAATTTAGAGTTTTTATAAGTTATAAAGGCCAATGTTTTTGATTTAAAACAAAATTAACTTTATAATTTATTGTCAAAACCTATGATAAAAATCGCCATAGTAATATACAAGGTGGTTAAAAATACCGAAAATATTACTTTAAAAAATAAAAAAACATCAGAAAAATTACTTTCTAAACTTCCTAATTAAATAGCATAAAAAAGTAATAAAATTACTTTTTTTTGTTGGTTATATTTTATATAAAAAAATCAAATACCCTGGTCAGAGATAAACAAAAATCAAAACTTTAACTATTTGAGTGTGTTACTGAAGAAACGGTACAAGTAATAACTAGAAATTAACAAGTAACAATTAAAAAATACTGCGCTATTGATGCCGAAGGTTAATTGTTATAAATAAAATCCCTAAAAATTAAAATATTATATTACTTACTTAATATCATAAAAAATAAAAATATAAACAAAAATGTATTGTGGTATTTTTCCGGTTTTTAATACGTTCGTTTGTTAAAGCTTCGTCACGACGTTTCGCCAATATCTTAGTTGCTTGACTTGGTTAACCAAGTCAAGCAACCGTCAAGGAAGCAACTCTTGTTAATGACCAAGGAAGATAAACCTTTTAATAAGTAGCCCTTGATTTTTTATATTTGTCGGAAAATATAGGTTATGTTTGTGACGACACCTTTTTGCCATAATATTTTTTATCTGACAAAATAAACCAATACTTGCATACCATAAAATAAAATCACTTAAAACATAAAAAAATGTATCTTACCCTTAATAACGATTTAAACGTAAATTCCCTGGAAAAAATATCCAAAGGTCAGTGACCCCTGTTTACAGGTTTTAAAATTCTGTGTAACTGCAGTACTAATAACTACTTAATTTAACTATAAACAGTAAAAACTAAACATATATAAAAGTCCAATGACTAAAATGCAAAAAAAATAACACCAAAACCTCGAAAAAAACCTTCCAGTACGTTTGTAAACAAAGAATTACGGGAAAAGATTACGTCACAAAATTTAGCGAACATAGGCTTAAATGGGATCATGCGCTCCTTATTAAAAAGTTTATTTTCCTTGGTTAATGCCAACTGAGATGTTCTCGAAACGTCGCGTCGCGTCGTTAAGAATTTTCAACAAACGAACGGATTAAAAACCGTAAAAATACGACTATACATTTAACGATCCGTAAAAACCTACATTACAATAAACAAAATTGTAAATTTTTTACCACCGACCCCGTGTTAAATGAATCGTTACTACTGAAATAAATTTTACCCCAACTTGGTAATTTTTTCATATAAAAAGTAAAATGAATTATTTTAAAAAAATATTGTTTCTTTTTATTACTTTTTAATGTTTATTTAATCAAGTACCTAGCACTGGCGTAGGTAAGGGAGGGGTAAAGGTGTTTTATAGAATAAGTAACATATTAAGAGCATATTTGTTTCGTTTGTAACTTGAAGACCTTTTTTTTTTGGTTGTCATATACTTCGAAAGGTCCATTAGCTCCCCGTCAGAAATTAAAATTATTTACGCCAGTGGTACCTAGTTCAAAAATATATTTCTCCGATTTTTCAAATTTTTTAAAGTAATATTTTAGGGATTTTAATTTAATCTGCATTTTATATAACTAAAGATTATCAAGAAAAATATTTATTTTTTTAAATATTAAAAAAACAAGTGTAGTTAAGTCCATTTGTGGACACACTGTATGTATAGTACAAATAATAGAAACATATTTTTTTGGTAAACAAAAAAAATTAATTTTGTTTTCTTTGTTAAAATCATCAGTAACATTTTAGGTTATTTTGAAAATTCACTTTTTGGATATTTAAATTTTCAGAAGTACATTAATGACTCATATTAACTTAAATAAAAAAACTAATTTATTGGGGCAGTTTCTGCGCATGACAATCTCCACATATCGTCGGTTTAAAGGTAAAACTCACTAAGTGGCATTTTATGGTTCAGGAAATAAAAACAATTTTATACAAATACATTTGTGATGAAAAGAAAAGATAAACTAGCCTCTTTATGCCTAATATTTTAATAAAGATTTATGGATGTCATAAATGTAACTACTTAAAAAATTATTTGTACAAAAACTTTTACTATAAAATACTGTGTTTGTTGAAAAAAATTTTTTTGACAAAATGCACTTAGTGAGTTTTACCTTTAAACCGACGATAATTTTTCTAAAGAATTAATTTCCACATTTAACCGTGACCTTTATAAAACACTGATATTAAAAGACTCAAAAGACTATTAGAGAGGTGTTGTAAAAAAATGTAGAAATTTTAATACTTTTCTAAAAATAATAGGGATACAAGCATACTTTGCTTTTGGTAATTTTTACAAGTTGGCCATTTAAAAAGAAACAGAGTTAATTTTGGGCACTTTAGGTCGTATAAGGAAAAACGCTCGGATACGTCAATAATTTTTTTCCACGAGCATTAAAAAAAAGCTGTTTTTTGAATCGTTTATATGAAGTTAAAGTACTGTATTCTAGTACACTACCTATGTTAAAAAAGTATGATTTTTTGTTGCAACATAATGGCTGTGCTGCAAAAATTAAAATTAATAAGTCTGGATAAATAAAATATGTATAAAATAGTATTTTGGGAAATTTTTATACGGTCTTAAATATATAGTATCATAAAGTAACACACCTACGGATAAGAGAAACCATGGCATGCTAAAATTTTCGTACCGATTTTGCGGCAGGCTTGGCGGCAGGCTTGTCATTTTTCCAGTTTACACTTTAAATGCGTCGGTCGAAGCCTCGCCTCGTGTAACATCAGCGGTGGGGAGACACGTAAGCTTACTGAAATGACTAACTGGCGGTATTTCAACGAGAAACGAATAAAATTATATTGGGAGTTTTTGCATGACCTGTCCTTAAATCGGCTATTCCATGATAACTCTTATAATTTCCTTACTCTATGATAGTATGTAACACATGCATAAAGTGTCTTTTTTTTATTCATGGGATTGCCGCACTCGCCTAACGTCTCGTGCTGTCAAACTTACCATTCGCAAAAAAATTACTTTATGTACTTGTTACATAAATGACTATTTTGCCACTTTTACCCTCTTAACTGCAACCCTTTAGCAGGGGTGAGACTCACTCCTAAAATCTAAAAAGAGGGGTGGTACTTTATTTTCAAGGTCTCTTGACCCTGATTATAACTGCCAAGTTTGAAATCTCTGGTTGTTATTTCCGTTGATAGGACTTCAGGTCAAAATTTTGATTTTTATTACATTAAATTACCTGTAAGAGCATCTCTAAAGTAAAAGGATAAAATAAGGTTTAAACGATCTTTAAAATAGGGTAATTATTAAATGGTGTGATTCACCCTTAAGTTTTAGGAGTGAATCACAACCTCGCCAGAAAGATTAATTTATATCTCATTTTGAAGATCGTTTAACCCTTATAATATCCCCTTAGTTTAAAGTAGCTTGCTCTGACAGGTAATTTAATATTATACGTTAAAAAATAAAAATTAAAATTTTGACAATGCTGTCATAACGAAAATAAAACTAAAGACTTAAAACTTGGAATTGGTAATCTGGGTCAAGAGATCTTCAAAATAGAGTATCCCTCGACCCCACTTTATATTTTTGGAGGTGAGCCCCAGCCCTGCTAGACGGTTACAATCCAGGAGGTCAAAGTGGCAAAAAAGTGTCCCCCAAAAATTAAAAATTAAGGCGCCCAAAGATAAGCTCTGTTTCGTTTTTAAATGGCCACGTTTATTCAACATTTTATTTTAAAAAGTAATTTATTTTGAGCCACCTACCATATTAAACTACTAAGCAATAAATGACTAATACATTTGATCAACTGTTGGATTTTTTACTTAAAGTATTTGTTCCCTTTGCGAATAAAATTGTTGTTATAAGTACTTTCCAAAATACAGTTCAGAAAAAGATTTTTTATGAACATAATATTAAAAACTTATCTTCAAGTCAAGGTTTTCATTTATTTGTTTTAATTTCGTATTATATTTAACTTAATTGTTATTTTTAGTATATAATTTTTAAAGTTGTAAAAATTACCTTTATTGGCTTTAAATTTTAATTTACATTTAAAGTTTCACTTGCACATCTCTGAAAATCGCCAGTTATTGTAAATAAATATACAGAAATACACTCAAAAAGATGTTTGGTATATCTATTAAGTTGTAATAGTATAATGCGACTAAGTTTAAAATTATGACTATATCAAATTGTTTCTAACGCAAAAAATAGTCCTCAGAATTTAAGTGATTTTTTAGAATTATTTATTATCTTCCTAACTAAAAATATGTTTTTTTATTAGTTATTGTTTGTTCTTAGCAATAATGAATATTTACTGTTAAAAAGAAATTGAAACTCTAAACGATAGTTCTATTTTTTCTACTAGGAGCTTGCGGTTCTGTTCTAACCATAACTAAAAAATTTGAATTATAAAAATTTAATTCTAATCAAAATATTAATTAGGTTTTGTTTTATAATTAGTTTTATATTTCTTTTGGGTTTACCGTCGCCAAACCAACTCTAAATAATTAATTTAAAAACTGAGTTACCATATTTCCAATGGTGCGGTTTTTGTAATTTTTTTACTTGTTTTTCAAGTTAGCATGGTTATGGTATATACTACTTTAATAAATTAACAAGTTTTAGTTTGCAAATAATTTGTTTTAAAGTCTTGGTTAAAATAATGATAGTCCTCCCTATCGCTTTAAAGAAGTTGTTTCAAAATTGTAAGCTATTTTTATACATGATATAGGTTCATTTTTACTGGAAGTTACTGAATTTAATGAGAACCTTGACTTACAAAGTTGCTTGGCTGAACTGCATTTTTGAATAGTTACAAACAAATTGCGCATATCATTGGAAGTGTCATAAAAAGTCCACTGAATGTCCGTCTTGATTCGTTCACTATCGACTGATGTATCCCATTATTCAGCCCATTGGGCAAGACAATAAATGAATGATCTATCGATGTTGTAGTTTTATTTCTTTAAATTATTGATATTACTGTATATTTCTTGGGTACAAAAAAGCTTTGGGTAATATCGTAGCAAAGAAGATACTAGCTAACACAATAGAAGTCCAGTTCAAATGGCCGAATCTACGAAGGGTTTATTCAGGAAAAATCGCCGCGCGTGCTTATGTTAGATGGCGCCATACAAACATATTTCTAAAGGTATGTACACACCAAAAAATAAACATGAACAAAGATCAGCGAGCAAACGTTTTTTTAAGGTATACGGTGAAAACGGCAAACAAACATTTGTTGGTTCTTGTTCACACATGTTCGAGTAGGTGTCGGTTCATCAAAGAGAAATCTTGTTCGACTAGTTTTAGTGAGGACGGGATATTTGTTCGTCGAAATGTTCGCTTAGTTTAAATAATAAACGCCGCACTCGCAAATAAATTTTCTTTTTCGTCATCCGTAACTGATCAAACTAGTCGAATAAGAGTGAACAAATATTTGGTTGAGCTATGTAGACAGAAAAGCGAACATAAAAAAAACACATACAAACAAGGTGAACAAGAACGAATGTTTGTTTTTGGTTGCTTTTTCGGTGTATACATACCTTAATACGCGCATTTAGTGCTGACGTCACGACGCATGCAAGGAATCCAAACAATATATTTTTATTATGGGGAATCGTGCTTAAAGCTACAATAAAGCGGTTAATGTGAGTTTTTGTATGTTTTAAAGTGTTTGTGACTAGTGTAGGCTATTTGTGACTCTAAATTTTCGTGTTTATTTGTGATATTCATTTACCTAACCTAACTATGTAAACAAAAGTATAATTTTTACTAATTTTAACCAATGGTATTAATGCTGAAAGGTTCCTCGTAATCTATTTTGATAAAACTAATATAAAATATCTAAAATAGTGCCACTAATGTAACCAAAATTTAAAATAATAGAAATATTTGTTTGTTTGGATTCCATACAAAGCCTTAAAAATATAGCCCTAGAGTCAGCCTTTATAGCAGTGTGAAAAAGTGTATGAGAAAGTATTATAATGAGAATATAATCTGTCGCTTTTGGTCCTGCTAATCAATATGATTATGAACAGCTAAACTTATTGGTTTTTAGGCATGCGATTATAAGTACAGTTAAGCGACAAGACTCTAATAGGTATGTTCTTGAAAGTAAGAAAAACGTCAACGTCGTGTAACGTCACACTAAATGCCCGTATATAAGGAACTGGGCAACCTTTACCCAAGATCGTTTGACTAGGTAAGATTGCCTCATTACGTCACATATGTACCGCACTGCTGGCTGGTTCCTTGGCGCCAACATAGCAAACAAGGATGTCCTAGACGGATAATTTAAAATATTTTTAAAAAATAGTCCAATATACCAAAATAAACACTTAAATATTTAAAAATCGCACAAAAACATATATTACAAGTAAAATCATCAAAGAACACAAACTACACTCTTTTAAAAACCTCATTAAATAATGAGCAAAATACATATGTGACGTCATGCTGACGTATGGTCCGCCATGTTGCAAGGTTTACGAGGGAACCTTACCTAGTCAAACGATCTTGCCCTTTACCCTCTTGATCTTACAGTGAAATGTTGTCAGGTTTATTAAAACGTTAACACCGATACACTTTTAATGTGCGCAAGTTATATTGTAACTATTTATCATAGAATGGATTTTTTTCCCTATTATGAAAAATAAACTACTGTAATCGCAAGCACATAATACATGGAAATTTTTGCATATTTTTACGTTTTGAAGAGAGAAACTACCTATTGTTTCTAATAGGAATAATATAATGTGATATATAAATTTGATTTTCAAATGAAACTTTATGTACAATTTGATGTCCAAACCTACGGAGGTAGCTAAACGAATGCTAAGGATATATTAAGAAAAAGAATAATCCTTGCGTAGCTAGTTATTTTGTGTAGTAAATTATTAAAACATAAAATACTTACTATAAAAGTACTAAAAACACTGTAAGTCAATTTAGGACCATGCGTCCAGTTTTCCCAAAATGCCGATTTGAAATTTAAAAATCTTTTATTGATTTATCCTCTTGTAACTCCTATCCTGGGTCATAGTGTATATTTAAAAAATTAGGTAAAATTTTATTTGATGCAAAAACAAGTAATCCTATCTGTGATCAATTTCGGTATATACAATTTCTGATTAAGATACAACAGGCATCATGTACAGCTGTAATTAGCAAAATTCCACGAGAATATTTTTTTATACATTGGCGCGCCCATACCTTCTAGTCTATACAGGGTGTTCCACCGGGCACCTGCTGCGATCGATTTGTTGAAAAGGAGGCTTTGGAAAATTTGACAGAAATATAAAATTTCAAGTGGGGACATACAAGTAAAATATTTTGACAGCTCTTCCACTTCAGGTTATACCGAGTTAATGTCAGCTTCCTTATTTTAACATCGAACACCCTAAATAATATTTAGTTTTAGATTTTGCGTAAAATCTAAACCTAATAATGTTTCATACGTAAGTCTAATTGTTTTTAATTTTATGTCAAGAATGACGTTTGCAATCATTACATTATCATCAATTTCTTCTAAACAAAAGCCTTAAATATATGTTGGGGTTGGATTTCTTGTAAATAAAGAACTACTTTAGTAGGCTTTATTAATATTTTTACAATTAATAAATAACAGAGTGGTCAAAAATAACACAGCCCCACAAAAACGAAAAAGTTGGTTGTCCAAAAGACAAGACCCTGGTATCTATATGTTTTTGGGGTCGCTAAATCTTAATCTGTGGTCGGTTTAAGACCCATCAGGTCATGATCAAGATCATTTCTAGGGTCAATTCATACAAAATTCATCGAACGTAGACCACACTCGCTAAATTCGAATCCGAGGGGTCAATTTAACTACGGATTCGGATATAGCGACCCAAAAAACCTCATGATATCATGAATTTAGTTCATTTACGATAACTTCTGATAATTTGACCTTAATATGACCTTGATCTCAACCTCATAGGGTCATTTGACCACGGATTCGGATTCAGCTCTCCCGAAAACATAAAGATACCATGATTGTGGTTTATTTTCACCAAAATTGAATGATTTATTACCTTGAAATGACCCTAACTATGATCTGATGGGATCAAAGTGACCCCGCATTCGGATTCAGCGTTGCCAAAAACATAAAAATACCACGATTGTGTTCCCTTTCCGATGAATTTTAATGATCTGACCCTTGACCCTGACCTGATGGGGTCAATCCGATCCCAGATTCAGATTTAGCGACTCGGAAAACAAAAATATACCATGGTTTAGCCTTTTGGACCTTTAACTTTTTTTTAATAAAAACCCCCATCTTTTATTACATTATCCTATTAAGCATTAAAAATAAGGATAAGTTGTCTATAAGTAAGGATGTCTATTCCAAAAATTTAGTAAGTACGGCTTAGTTTGGCTTCTAGTTGGCCTTGACGAAATGTAGGTAATAAAGATAGGGGTTTCTAATTGAAAAATTTACTTTTAAGGTTTTTGTCAATATAATTTTTAATGATTAATTTTGACCACCCTTTATTCATTAATTGTGAAAATATCAATAAAGACTACTAAAGTAGTTCTTCCTCTACAAAAAAACCAACCCCAACTCATATTAGAGGCTTTTGTTTAAAAATAATTAATGGGCATGCAATGGCCTGCAAACTTCACTTTTGATATAAAATTTAAAATAGGTTAAAAATGTTTGGATTTAGGTATGGAACAATAATCAGTACTGGATTAGTTATTAGGCCATATAGGCCGCGGCCTAGAGGCAGCAGATTTGAGAGGAAGCTTACTTAATTTCGCACTTTCCACTCCGGCTACGAATGTTTCTGGGGAAAGAAGTTTTTCATGTTTAAAACGTGTAAAAATTTATCAGAAGTATTGATTGTCTCAAGAAAAAATAAATTCTTTGGCTCTTCTCTACATAGGAGCATATATATATATATATATATATATATATATAGAGATTATGGATAATTTTCCTAATAAAAAGTCCCGTTAAAAATTTTAATTCTTGTGTCATTTGTACGTACATATTATGGAAAATTATTATTTTAGAAAGATACTTGGGGCGGCGAAGAAAAAATGGCCTACATTTGTAAAAAATATAAATCCGGCACTGATATTAATTATAAAAATAAATAATATATAGGGTGTTCTATTTAAAATAAGAAAGTTGACATTACCTTCCGGTATAACCGGAAGTGGTAGAGCTGTCAAAATATTTTAGTTGTAAGTCCCCCATTGATTTTATTGTTACCAAATTTTCTAAAGCGTACTTTTCGAGAAATCGATCGCAGCATTTTCAAATTGATCTTGGGTTAACCCGATTTATGAAAACCCGTTTAAAAAAGGATCAGCCAATCTCAACCAGTGTTCATAAATTGATCGGATCCTTAACAAGGAATGGATCCTGCTAACCCAGGTGCAAGCCAGAGTTAGTTTGTTAAAACAGAAATGTCAAAATCAGCTGTTTAATTTTGTGGGTTTTAATAATTGAAGGGGTTGTTGCAAAAACAACCAATGTCATTTCAAATATGGAATCAATATCAAGTTTTCTTTCCAAATTTACAAAAAAACTGATGCTTATTGAACCTTCAAATATATCACTAGATGAGAAAAATCGATGGATAGGATTTAAAAAGTTTTTTTTTTAATAACCCTGAAATATTGAAAATTTGACATTGGTTGTTTAAAAGAAAAACTCTTTAATTTATATCGTGTTTATTATAAAAAAGTATTAAAAACATTAATTTAATATTTATTGATTATTATTTACAGCTTAAATATTGTTAAAATCTTTGAAAATAACTGTATATGACTAAGGGTACATCGTTATATTGAATCCGCTTCAACCGATCGGATAAAACTTAATCCGACAAAAACTGCGATAAACACGTTTCAGACTAAGTAAGGGATTGGATTAAGCGCCATAAGTCAATTCTGTTTTTCAAGCGATTTGAATAGTGGGAAATAAAATAAGCTTAAATATTTGCTAAAATATTGTGATAGTGTTTCTTTAGTGGTTTGGCGTTATTATTTTGTCTTATTTTTGAATTTAATGAAGTTAATTAAAAAGATGCCACAAAAGTGAGATAAGAAGTTTATTTTTATTTGTTTGCTCTCTTTGTTGTATATACTTTTTCTTGTCAAATTTAAAAGAATTTAGAAAGGGATTATCTGCATCCGATTAAATACGTGTTCAGAAAATAACGAAAATCCCAGGGAATCCTAAAACAGCTAATTGGATCTACCCCAATACATCGGATCAAAATTTTAAATTGCGAATTGATGTTGCACAAAGCGAATTAATAGTATTTAAAATACCAACAATAAAAGAATTCGGTTTTATTCTTGACATAATGGCGAAGTAGAGGTAATAAAGTCAGACATAAATATTAAACGAAAGCGATACTTGTCTTGGTAACTGTGGTAGAAATCTGCGATGGCTAAAGATTATAAAAAAAAGAAAAAAATATACGGTATTATTAACCATTGCAGATGTGTGTATTTGATTAACTTTAAACAAAATATTATTTGGCTTTTCTCCAGAATAAAATTAAAAGTTTATTTAACATTTTAAGAAAATTAAAACTTTTATACAATATGAAGAACTATTCTGCTCTTACACAATATAATAAAAGTGATTATTACTTTAAAAGAAATAAAATAATGAAATATTTAATAATAAATTACAATACAAGGGTTTCAATCTATAAATAAAGGTTTATTAGCACTCGGTTGAATAAAATAAGTAAAATAAAATCTTACCAACACGCCAGACAAGAACTGGGCCAATGGTTGCGTATCAAAAATGTGGTAAATAGTTTAAAAAAATGTGGTAAACAGTTTACCTAAAAACTTACTAATAAACTTGTTAGAAAACTGAAAAAAATAAAAATAAAAATGAAATGTCTGATGGACAGTTATTTAGAGTCTGACATTACTTTTGAAAAAATAAAATTATTTATTATATTTATATTTAATTAACTGGTAAAAGATACACGTATTAGGTATCTTAACCAGATAAAAAGAATAGTAAAATATATATATATATTACTTTTCAGTTACAGGTAGTATGTCTTGGTATTTATCGTTTGTTAAAAAGTGATTTAAAGTAGTAGTAGTCTTTGCCCATTTAACCACCTTTTAGGGTGCAGCGGTTTTTGAGATCCCTGTACTAAACATTGCAAAAAACATGACTAAAAGACAGAGAATGTCACAACCCAACAAAAGGCAGAGAAAATAAAACTGAAAGTCTCATTAGGTAAATATAAAACTAAATGTAGTGGTTGGCGAAGTTATAGCTTTTCTTAACATTTTTTTATTGTCTTTTTGTATGAACGTGCCATTTTTGTACAAAAATTGTAAATGATGTCGTTGACCATTAATAATTAAAAAAAAATGAAAGTTCCTCACATACTTTTTTACTTTAAATATACAGAAGATAGCGTGCCGTTCAATTTTTTCAGGAAGTGTAAATTTTAAAGAAGACAAAAAAGTTCAATACTTCTACTCATATTAAAGGAAAGAAAAAAAAATACATCATTTTCGCGTGCCCAAATTTTAACCTCGCGTGCCAGTTGTTCGCCATAGCTGTTCTAGCAATACCATCTAAATGATTTCTAACAATTTTAACAGGGGAAACAAGAAAACTGTTAATCTGTTATTGGTTCAATTATTATGTTATTCTTTTTCTGGATCAATTTGTTGTGTCAAAGTATGTTAGATATACAGTTTATAGAAATAGATTTTTTTGTTAATATTAGGTGTATTTTCATGCTACAAATTAAATCCGTAAAAATGTAATCAAAAAGCAGATAGAATATTTGTCATGAAGAGAAAGGAAGCCTGAGATGAAAATATATAATATAATAATTATAATACACATAATAATACTTCGATTCAATAAAAATGCAATACAAATGACGTTATTTGTGCAATATTGGGAGTAGGTCAGGGCGGCAGCAATAAAAATGTTTTATTTTCTTTTATTTAAGAGTGGTTTTAATTTAGAACAATAGTTTAACAACATGAAAATGACGTAAATTCGAAACCAACCAACCATAAATTTGTTTATTAGATTTTGAATTTACCATAGTTGATTATGTTGACTACATTGTATTTGTATTGTAGGTATTATACACGTATATGTAAATAATAGCAAATTATGCTATAAATTTAATTATCAAATTGATTTATTACAGTAGGATGTTAAGCACTAGTTACATTGCAATTATACTTGGGCTATTAACTATAAGGAAAAAGGGTAATATAAGAGACAAATTTAAAAGAGCAATTATTTAATTGATTAAGGTTTCTTAGATTTAGTCTTAAGGTCACATACAGGGTTATTTTTAAGTGGATACTTTCCTTTTCACACTGTACAAAATGCAGGAAAAAAAATTCAAATAAATTATTTTCGTAAATGTTTTCATTTCGAGATACAGAGTGTTGAACTTGAACAATGCCTTTTTAACACGCTTTTATTAGCTTGGGTTGTAACTATCTATCTATCTATGTAACGGAATCTTTGAGCCTAATTTTTACCAACTTCCAGCGATTCAATTTCTTTGAAACTTTGCACACGTATCAAGGACCGATGACAATGACAATGCAATAATTTAAAAACAGTATCCCGTTATCCTGATTATGACCGCCAGGATAAATAAATTCCTTTACAGATCCTCTGTGTCTCTTGACAAAATGGCGAAGGAATTTTTTAGTGAATAAACTGGAGCATTTATTTTTAAAAAAGTAATTGATATATCGAACTAAAAAATGAAAAATAAATATTAGTTTAAAAAACTAAAAAAACACGTTTTTATATGCAACCGAACTAAAAATTAGAAAATAATTTTTCATTACAAAGAGTTTGTCACTTCAGAATAAAAGCGTGGGGTGCTTAATATATTAAATGTTATAATTATTCTATTTGCAAATATCTATGAGGGAAAAGTTATGAAAAAGTAGTAAAATGCACCCCACGCTTTTTACTCTGAAGTGACAAACTCTTTGTAATGAAAAATTATTTTCTAATTTTTAGTTCGGTTGCATATAAAAGCGTGTTTTTTTAGTTTTTTTAAACTATTATTTATTTTTATCATACCTTACCTATTATTTTATATATTTCCACAAAATTTGGTACACTTATTTTGATCACTACATCACATTAGAAAAAAAATTTATCAGTGGCGTTCGAACAAGATTTGTATGAAAGTTTTTAAAGAAAAAATAGTATATCACTGCTTTATCTTCGAATCAATGTTATTTTTCAAATAGTCATTTACTTTACTCTGCTCTACCGAAACCAGGGGCGCTACTGGGATTTTTTTCTAAAAACTAAGACATGGGACCCACACCATATACAATATGTATATGTATATGTATATACCAACTGCTATTGGCAGTAAGGGGAACACTTTGGTTAAAAAAACTTTTATTTTTGAATTTGCGAAAAAAGTTAATTGAGAGAAAAGAGGAGGTTTATAGGAGCTTATTTCTAAGTCCTATAAACTGACAACAAAACCCCCTACAAGCTACCGCCATTATATCTTTTATTTTATACTGTTGCTACATTTTCGCACTAAATCTCACGAAAATTTGCACATCCTTATTAGCGTAGGAGTTGTATTAACAATTTGTTTAAAAAAACGTAAAAACTTAGATAGACTTAAATTATTATAAATTTGATTCTTTCCAGCAGAGAAAACAAGACATTAAATGGGGGTAAATCTGTTGATAATGCAAATTTTATATGTACGACCAATTTATTAAAAGTTAAACTATATTAGCATGACGGCCACCAGGCCACAGTAAATCCAAATATTCAGGTTCTTGCATTTTTCTAATAATACAAACGGTATTCGAGAAAATTGTTTGTTTAAAAGGCTGTGGAAATCAAAAAATTACCTATCTTACTTCCACCTCTGGTGATATATCCTATTTTGTTTAATATTAGAGGAAAGTGACCAAATATGGAATACCATTTTGTTTTTACACATATTTTGCATAAAAATTATAAATAAAAACTTTTTGTAGTAATTATTAGCAATCATATATTTGTCCTTTAATTTGTAAAAATTTTTAGTTACATTGATTAATTTTAATCAAGATTCAAAAAAAAAACTCAAAAATAATAAGGGGGGCTAAATATAGAATAGGGACCCCAAATATGGAATACTATAAACTAGACTGGGCCAAAAAAATCGACTTTTTTATTTATCAAAAATATTGTTTAGATTCACAAAAAGAAAATATCGTGAACATTTGAGCCCTAAATATTAATATTTAGAGGTCCTTCTCCTTTAAGTTAGTATAGGATAGTATTTTTTAAAACTCTAAAAAGTTATAAAAAAAAACGATAAAACAAAACGTTGCTACAGCGACAAAAGGGGCTACTGGCATTTTACCACTTCTACTCGCAATTTGGCATTAAAAATAAAGAGACAAACTCCTCTAATTGCGTGTGTAAGTTTCCGTTTAAGAGAAATGCCGTTGTAATTAACCAAAGTCGGTCTATATAAGGTAGCGACATTCGGCCATATTGCTATGACGTGTTATGACGTCACATCTCCCATTTTTCGGCCATGTTGTTCAGTGCCGGAGATATACAGTTTATTAGTAGAACAACCGTTTACACAACAGTATTTATTTATTATTAAGTTTTAAATTCTTTTACTTTAAATAAAAAACATTTGGAATTACATCTTTCAACAAATATCACTTCCAAAACAATGCAAAATTAAATGCGCAAATTCTAGACGCCACTGGATTGATCATCAGCTTTGATTTTACCCAGTCTTACCAACTTTTCTCCGTGGAATGCCCTTCCTTGCGTCCCCGAACACAAACCGCCTAAAAGTTGAGGATATGTCGCATCCTGATAAATATAAACTAACCTTGGTGATGACATAGAGCAATATTTGTTACTTTTTAATATTGCCGACTCATTTATTGAAGAATTCTGTGATTCGGATTACTTAAATGTAAATTGAATAAATTACTTCTTTGTTTTTGCTCAATTAATAGGTGAGGCAAACGGTTGGGCGAAAACAATAAAGGTTGAACACTCGCCCAACCGCCCCTACCTCTGGCGCCACCACTGTCCCTAAGTATAATGGCCAATTTTAGGCAAAGAACCAATTCTAAAACGGTATTTACCAATCGGTTACGTTGACGTTTAAACAATTTATTATACTTCAAAGTTGTCACCAATTATTACCGCGGTTATAATTGGTTAAACGCCTAAAATTCATGCTTAATACAAAAAGCTATAGGCGTATTGTATAGATACTGCTTTTCCAATACCTGTTTGTGTTTTTATTTTTAAGATGCAAACAATTGGAAACTATCTATTTTAAGTGGCTAAACGTCATAAAATTTTATTTGACACCGTTTATGCCAAATTATTGCATGACTACTGCAGTGGTAAGGATAAGCTCGTGTGGCGACCCTGGATGACGTCACGGCATAGCTAAATATTAATCGAGCGGCTTGAACCAACAGGCATGCTGCAGGAAAATGCGAATACGTGGGCCGGCCTCCTACACGTGCCGATGAACAGCTGAATTATATCAGGGCCGGGTTAATTATAACATTGTCAATTAAGTAATTTATTGTCAAGGTTTTCTATTGTTGTTTCGTAGTATTTGCTAATGATTATATAATTAAACGCACTTTTAGTACTGAGTTTTGTAGTACTATTTAGATCGATTTGATGAAACGATCTCCCGTTTTAAATATAATTGAAGAGTGGGAGAGCTAACTAATTTAGGTAGCAAAAAAAAGTTCGTTCTTTGTCCATCAGTATGTTAGGAATTGCAACTTAAGTCCAAAGTTGAGGCCACCCGTGTGCTCAGTATCACATTCTTTGCTTATTTCTTGGATTTTTGGTAATTTTTAATTTTGGTACAGAGATCTGCCACTCTACAATTAAGGGGTTCAGCGAAAAACCGGTACAAGTAACATTTTGTTAAAATGAGAGATACGAGCAACAATATTTAATTTATATTTATATTCTATTTATTAGAATGGGTAAAATAACAATATTTTTGTATTGATTTCTGACACTGAAAAATTGGTTCCTTAACACCTCAAGAGAATGCTCGGCAAAGATGAGCTTTTAATTTTAATAAAAAGATACGCCTTACTACAATTATCCATATCTTTGTTTGTTTGGGGTTGAGGAAGAAGTCAGATTTTACCATTTCTGTTATTCATACAGCTCTATAAAAACTATTTGTAGAAAATCGAACATTCTACAAAAAGGTTTTCCCCACTTTTTGATGCATTTAACCATTAAAAAGTTACTCAAGGTCAAAAATTGAAGAATTTTAGGTAAAATTACTTGAATATTTTGCATTTTGTAACTTCCAAAAAATAATTATTAACAATTGAGTTTCTACTATTTCTATTAGAAATTAGGCTCTACAACATAGGTCTCGTATACTTTTTAAATAAGCTATAAAATTCAAAACATTCTTTTTTTTTTTAATTTTTAATTTTCACTTTAAATATCTTTTTATTACTAGATTTATTGAAAATCAATAAAAAAATAAAAACACTTTTTGTATAGCGTTTAATTTTTGATAGAAATTGTAGAAACTTAACTGATATTGTTGTAATTTTTCTTAAAATTCTTTATTATTTGACCTTAAATATCAATTTATGGGTGGATTTATTAAAAAAGTATAAGAGACCATTTTGCAAGACGTTTAATTTTCTACAAAAAGTTCATTTAGAGTTTTGCTCTTTAATTAACGAATGATAATATATCATTTTTTTTATATGGGACTGAAAAAATATGCAAAACTGTAATGAGGCGAATAAAGGGGTTATTCCATGTGAGGCCAATTTTTTTTTTTTTGGTTTTTAAACCTTCAGTAAATAGATAGACCTTTAAGTTTATTATCAATTATTAACATATATTTTGGCAGTATTTATATAAATTTTAAGCTAAAAATATTCTGTCGAACATAAGTTACAGTGTTATGAACGACCCCGCCTGGGAAAAATGGGCTCGTACTTCCTCCACGATTGCGGCTGATGGGCTTATCCGAACCAAAAAATATATAGCGGCGTTTTAATCTGTAAGCCTATAAGCACGGAATGAACTAAGATCAAATGAACATACCAAAAATTGAACTTCTGGTGGGCATTTAAAAAATTAATTTGATTTTTTGTTTGTTTTTTGCTATAAAAAATCGAAATTTTAGGAATGTTCAATTAAAAAAGTTCATTTCATGCCTTTACATATGCCAAGTGTACCCTACAAAGATAGATAGATAGATATAAGAAAAGATACTTTTGACCCACCTAATTATGTATATTTATATTTTTTAGAATTTAGTTTTTATTTCTTATTATAATATTTTATAATTTTTAGGATTAATATGACTATTTTCTAATTGTCACTTGTACCACTCTGGTACTAAGCCCCTCCATTATTGTTTAATATTTTACCTCTGCTAAAAAGTTTTATCTTTGTGACTGCCCATGAAGGCTCTTTGCCAAAGTACCAGAGTACTTTGGGTGTCGGGATTATCAGATGTTTTACCAAAATTTCTCCCTGTTCCGTCAACGTTCAAGCACTGATACATGCAGTATATGCATTTCACAGCACCTTTTAGACAACGCGGTAGTGCCCCCACGGACGTTATTTTTTTAATAACTTAGTACTACCTGGGATTTGCAGAGGCTTTGCCATTACCATCTGTGAGGTGACGAACTATTAAAAACCCGATGTAAGAAACTGAGATTCGAACCCGGGTTTCTGTGGTGAGAGGCTAGTACATCAGCCGCTACACCACGATCGCCACACAATTTAAATAAAAAAATAATTTTTTGATAAAAACAAAGTGTTATTTGAAATGAAGTAGTTTATTTAAATGATTTTTTAAGGCATGTTTAGTCGTTAATATAAAGTTGTAAATATTAACAAACCTAATCAACTATTGCGATGCTATCCCAGCGCTTTTGGGGAAAAAATCGGTTTTCTGCAAAGTCGGTTTACTTGATTAAAATACATCAACCTGTATAAAAAATACAGTTACTGATATTGTATTTGAAAAGTTTATAGACTAAAACCTCGACCAACTTACGTCATTTAATGGATATTTAATTCTACCACCATTCTGATAAAGTGATAAAATTAATTGGACCTTGTCGACTTAATTTAAATCGAACATGAACATTGCAATTACGTCAAAAAGGCTGGTTCTGATTAAAAAAAACGACATTTACTTAAATTATGATAAGTAACATTTTGCAATTACGATTTGTCGAAGAGAAATCTAGTTAGCCACATAAAATGCTACGGCGATTGCACCCGCTTAATGCTTGAATGCTTTTAAAATATGGTATTTATTTATTATTAAGTTTTTCTGTGTTAGGCGTTTATAATAAATAGAAAATTATATAATATTTATTTAATAATACGTTATGGCAATATCATGACGCGTTTTAAAAATCGGTGTAGATCAATCTAAGCAATCGCTCGACTTTGACGAATCAATACATAGTCAATTAACTGTGCTGAAAAAATTGCATATTACAAAACAAAATACCTATACGGAAGTAAGAGTAGTATGGCAAACTTTTTTACTATTAATTTTACAAAAATAAGTGATTCCTCATAAGTCCTGCATGGCCCAAAAGGAGAAACCTATCAGATTAATTGTATTAGGCTTCGGTTACAATACGCGCATTTAGTACTGACGTTACGACGCAGGCAAGGAATCCAAACAATAGATTTTTATTATGGGAAATCGTGCTTAAAGCTACAATAAAGCAGTTTATGTGAGTTTTTATATGATTTAAAGTGTTTGTAACTAGTGTAGGCTATTTGTGACATTGTGACTCTAAATTTTCGTGACTATTTGTGATATTTATTCACCTAACCTAACTCTATGAACAAAAGTATAATTTTTACGAACCTCAATCGATTATATTAATGCTGAAAGGTTCCTCGTAATCCATTTTGATAAAACCTATATAAAATATCCAAAACAGTGTCACTAATGTAAAAAAATTAGAAATAAAGTATATTTTTAATAGAAATCTTTGTTCGTTTGGATTCCATATAAAGCCTTAAAGATATAACGCTAGAGTCAGCCTTTATGGCAGTGTGAAAAAGCGTATGAGAAAGTATTATAATGATAGTATAATCTGTTGGTTTTTGGTCCTGCTAATCAATATGATTATGGAGAGCCAAAATTATTGCTTTTTAAGCATGGGATTGTTAGCACAGCTAAGCGGCAAGACTTCTATTCTCTATTAGGTATGTTCTTGAAGGTTAGAAACACGTCAACGTCGTGTGAAGTCACACTAAATGCCCGTATACCAAGCGTCAGCGGACAGCGGAGGGTAAAGAGTATTAGAGAGCTTAGCAGAAAAGAACTTGTATTTTTAAATGAGGCGACTGAAATATACGTAAGCAAAAATGCCCTGCTGCTGCCGCTTGAAACTAACAAATATTAAGCTCGAAGCGTTTCTAATGTATATAAACTGGTTTCAAAACGCTGTTTACCACGAAATATAGTAGCCAGTACCGGCTACCAATACAGAGATTTGATACTCTTTGCTCGCCGCTTACGCTTGTTATCGTGGCCGAGGCCTTAGTCATCTACGTGATTAGGCCAAAAATTGGTGCTTAAAAGTAAAATAGCTGTAGTTTTGCTTACATTAAAAATTGTTTTAAAGAAAAGATGTTTAAAAATCACTTTCAAATATGTAAACTTCTTTATTTATAACAATTTTTCACTTTAACATATAGTATTTATGCATTAATTTCATTACCTAAAGTTTTAATTTGTTAAATTTTATTAATCGATATTAACGAAATCTGGTATACTTAATATTTTAACGAAAATAAATCTTTTTTTTCTTTAGTTTTAACGAAAATTACTAATAATTTATTTAAAAAAGACGTTAATTTAATTACGTAGATTAAGTAAATGTAAATCCCACCAAAAATATATGTATGAAATAAAGGTGAGCCAAGTTTGATACTAAATTTATGCTTGGCTGTGGGCTTAGCCGCAAAAAGAATGAAGATCTAAATGAGTGCCAAGTTCTATACAAAATCCAAATATGTTTGATATCTTAGAGTAGGTTAGATTTAACTTGGCCAGTTTTCATTACATCAGCCATTTAATAAAGTTATTCAATTTATTTAAATATTTTTTAAATTCTGATAAAAACTGGGCGCGCTATAGTCAGTTCCTTTGCTTGAACTTGGCTTGACACGCTGCCACCAGGGCCGTATTAACGATTTGAGGCGCCCTAGGCTAGAATTCCCGGAACGCCTATTTTCCAACAAAAAATTTTTCAAGAGAAAAAAAGATCATTCCCGCCTTTTTACGCCTATTTAGCTATTTCATTCCAAAGCACCTTATTCACAGAGAAACCATAGGTAAATTAATCATAAATAAATATGGGTAAGAAAGTTTTGGGTTTAAAAAGCAGCAAAAAGTTGGCTCGAACAACGCTGTAACGTACATTTTCCCTTTGAAAATCAACGAAAAAAAAAATTCAATTAGTCTGTTACTTTACATGCGAAACAAGGTTAGTGATGATTAATTTAATTTTATACTTTTTGCGTTAGAACAATCAGTGCCGGATTAAGCTTAAAGCCGTGGAGCGACCGCTTTAACGCTGGGAAAAAGGGGGCGCGAAAATAGGGTGCAAGAAAGTAGAAGTACTGGTATGGGATCTTATAGAAGCTAAATTGAAAGGTAAGGGCCAAAAAAGATTTTCTATCCTATGTTTCCAAATGCGAAGGGGGCGCAAAATGTATAGTTCCCTTCACTTAAAAAGCTTCGTTCGGCACTGAGAACAATGTTGGAGCTGACTCTTTATTTAAAAAGCCAAATAGGAAAAAAGAAATCCAGCTCTGTCTTCCTATGACGCACGAAATAAAGCCGTTCTGGAAATGTATCAACTGTCCTGTATAGTCCTGGTTTACTTATGCCTCAACAGCATTATTCGTAGGAGGTTAGTGGGAGGAAGTTAAATTTTACAGAAATACAAAAATTGAATAAAATTCGTGGAATAAAATGTCAGACGGTTTTTGCATTTACGAAGAAATTATGGATAATTTGTTCCTTTCTTATTTAAAAGTATTTATAAAGTTAGAAGGCTGAATGTGCTTAACTGCCTTATTGATTCTTTGTGTTTCAAGTATAATCTGTGTTAAGTTTAATGCTGTCTGAATGTGGTAGACAATGATTCAGTAGTAAAAGAAGAATTTCGGACTTCCATTGTCTTTAATAATTTATTCACACAACGTTTCGGGCAGTACTATCTCTGTTCGTTCTCAAGTGTAAACTATTTACAATAGGTCTAGTACCTTTCCCTTTTGTGATATTGACTTGGACTACCGAAAGTTTACTTTTTCAAATTAAAAAGAATTTTTAAAATCGGTCGACAATTAACGAAGTAATCGTGTAACATACAAACAAAAAAAAGACATACAGGAGAATTGAGAACCTTCTTCTTTTTAAAGTCGGTTAAAAATTTGATCACCCCACTTAAACTGAGCAAGAACAATGTTACCGAATGACTGAAATTAAAAAGTCCACAGGTTATACATTAAGTTTGTTCCAGCAGGCTGTCAGAAATGTTTGCAACCGTTTGGATTCTGCGCACGTCAAATTTGTTGTTCCAGCAGTACCATGTTTGTAACATTATACAATTTTTTGTTATTCCAGCAGTACTTTTAAGATGTTGGAAACATGTTGGAAACTGTTTTAAAAGTTTGCAAACTTTCTTCAAACATTACTGACAATTTTTAACATAACCTTTCTTGTATTGACGTATAAGCAGTATGCACCCCTTGTTTATTTTTCGTTCCAGCAGAAAACTGTTGCCAACATTTCTGACTAATGTTTGTAACAATCTCTGCGTTTTACGATTGTTGCTAACATGTTTCCAACATTGTGCTGGAACAAACCTATTAGGTACAAAAAATGTGGCAAGGGTCTTCGGGAAAAAGGAAAAGACTAATAATTGTACACGACGGATTTTTAAAAAAGGTTTACCAAACTTTTAGTCTTGCCGATGCCGTACGGGAAATTACCATAAATACAGGGTGTTTCATTTTCGATGATTTTACGGGGTATCTTGAAAACCGTAAGTAATATCAAAAATCTAATATAGGACTTTTTTTTTGAGAAAACAATTATAGCGAAAACAGTTCATGGCTATTGCGATCCATCTCGGAACTACAGGGTGTTGCCCATTTCTATAATCTTTTTTAACTCGTTTGCCATTAAAATTGTGAAAAAACTTTAAATAGGTTAATTGTCTAGTTTTTTCCGTAGAATATTGTGGTGTAATTAGTTTTTTCCATATTGGTTAGTTTTGAAAAAATTCCCAACCTATGTTTTTTCTTATGGAACACCCTGTATATTTTTATCTGTATTCATTATGTTTTTTTCGGCCCTTTAAAAATATACATAAGTATGTATTTCTTGTTGAAAGTTTTTCCAAAAATTAGGATTTTCCATAAATTTTGGTTTTTTAGAGAAAGCCATGACTGAAAATGGAAAAACAGTATTTTTCAATACCTATTTTTTTTTATTTCGCTACCCTAACAAATATTTTGTTAACAATTAACTTTTATATTTAGAGGGTATTTAAATTTTTTGGCTTAGCTTTAAAAAATAAAACTTTAATAAAGAAAGGCACTACTACAGAAAAAAGGTATATGTACCGAATTAAAATAAAATAAATCCATATAATAAATCATTTAAAATCAAAGAATTGATACTTAAACTGTTTTATGATGTGTATTTATATTATTTCCATTTAGTAAATACATACTTATAAATATTTTTGATAAGCCGAAAGAGTGCTTAATAAATACAGTTAAAAATATACACGGTGTTCCATAAGAAAAAACATAAATTGGGTAATTCTTTTAAAAACTAACCAATAAAGAAGAAAACTAATAACACCACAATATTCTTCTGAAAAAACTACATAATTTACCTATTTAAAGTTTTTCACAACTTTAATAGCAAACGAGTTAAAAAAGATTACAGAAATGGGCAAAATTCGAAAATCACCCTGTAGGTCCGAGATGGATCGCAATAGCCATTAACTTTCACTATAGTTGTTTTCTTAAAAAAAAAATTGGGAGTCCTCTATTAGATTTTTGATATTCCTTACGGTTTTCGAGATACCCCGTAAAACCATCGAAAATAAAATACCCTGTACCTAAATTCGAATGTTTTCGAAGAGTACTTCACAGGATAAAATTTCTTCCAGCTATTTTGATGGTGGTTATGCATTCAAGGCGCGTAGAAAAGATACCAACGTCACCTTGAAGAAAGCAAAAAAATATGGATTAGCTAACTAATAAATGTATTAAGTTTAAACCCATTTTAACAAGAAAAAAACTACTTAAAGAAGCAAATTCATTAATCAGTCTTAAGCTTTGAGAGGTTGTAATTTAAAAACCAACGATATTTTGAAAAAATACATAAAGCCAATATTTGATCATGTAGAATACCTACTTTAGTTTCGCTATCAATTTTTTAAATTCCTGTTTATTTACTAATATTTTTATTACCATAATTCTATCAGTTTCTCAACATGTTAAAATGCATTTCAAGACCTTTAACTTCAGTTCGTTATGTCAGTCAAGTAACGACCTGAAATAAATATCTCAGCAAACCCATCTTGTTACATTGTAATGTCAATTAAGTCAGATTGCTTTTTACTTAATGTATAGACAAACAAGAACTATAAATTGCAAAACTTCTATATCGGCGTCGTTTAGTGACTGACAAGGTTACATCAGTACTTGCACTTTCTGGTAAATTACCGTTTCTATGCATTAACCTTGATACTAGTAACCAAGTTACCTTCTTAGTATAAAGGCAATTTACGTTTTATAAATTAAAGTATTAAAAACATTATACCACTATATATTTTTTCCTACGACCACATGTGAAAATAGTAAATAGCACACTGTTTTCATTCATAGAAAATGCCTTATATCACACTAGTGTTGCAAAGTACTTTACAGCACTAGTGTTGCAAAGTATAATATACAGCTGTCATCGCTGTCATTGTTATTTAAAATAAATTTGGAGTTACCAGGCTGTTAACTGGATTTACATTGAAAAAGCCATGCAATATTTTTTAAATGAGGACGTTTTTAATTATAAAATGATAAAAAGCTACTAGGTAGGTGATTTTTGATATAAACATATTTTTAAACAGTATAATATATCGCAGTAAGGAAAAGTATATATCACCCTAGTGATGCAAAGTTTTCAATTGTTTTCTTATTTTTTTCTGTGAAGACAAACAACTTTTATTTGTTTTGGTAAATAACTTGTGGTCGCAGGAAAAATAGTGTACATTACTTGTGTGAAAATCACTTTCTTACACTCGTGGGTTTGTCACACTCGTGTGAAATTAGTCATTTTCCACACTTGTAATGTAATATACTATTTCATATTTCCTTTGATATGCATAGGTAGTCGATTATGCAGGGTAAATAAAATTGTATTGTGTTAAATTTAAATCAAAATTAACTTTTGTCTTTATTGGGTTTACGTTCCTTATTATAGAAATTTTATTTTTTATAGTTTATTTGTTTTCTGGGAATATAAATTTAAACAAGACATTATTTGGCTTTTCACCAAATTTATGGATAATAAATATTTTAAAAACTTAAACTTTTAATTTCTAATATATTAAGAGGAGCTATTTTACTCTTGCAATAATATAATTAATATTAAGATTACTTAAAAAACACAAATTAATAATAAATTATTTAATTTATTTTCTTATTTATTATTTAGGTTACCTAAAAAAAATATTGATTTAAAAGTTGAAAAACTTACTACGAAAAGGTTGCAACTCCTAAACTATTTTTACAACAAAAGGATTTATATATATATATATATATATATATATATATATATATATATATATATATATATATATATATATATATATATATATATATACACTTCAATCTTATAGCGTCATTACACAGGACTTCACCATACACAACGGCGTCCAAAAATTTGCGGCGTATTAGTGATTATTGTTTTAGCTTGCTTTAGGTTACATCAGTACTTGCACTTTCTGGTAAATTGCCGTTTCTATGCATTAACCTTGATACTAGTAACCAAGTTCCCTTCTTAGTATAAAGGCAATTTACTTTAGGTTACATCAGTACTTGCACTTTCTGGTAAATTGCCGTTTCTATGCCGTTTAAATTAAAGTATTAAAAACATTATACCACTATATATTTTTTCATATTTCCTTTGATATGCATAGGTAGTCGATTATGCGGGGTAAATAAAATTGCATTGTGTTAAATTTAAATCAAAATTAACTTTTGTCTTTATTGGGTTTACGTTCCTTAATATAGAAATTTTATTTTTTATAGTTTATTTGTTTTCTGGGAGTATAAATTTAAACAAAACATTATTTGGTTTTTCTCTAAATTTATGGATAATAAATATTTTAAAAAACTTAAACTTTTAAATTCTAATATATTATGAGGAGCTATTTTGCTTTTGCCATAATATAATTAATATTAAGATTACTTAAAAAAAAACAAATTAATAATAAATTATTTAATTTATTTTCTTATTTATTATTTAGGTTACCTAAAAAAATTGAAGATTTAAAAGTTGAAAAACTTACTACGAAAAGGTTGCAACTCCTAAACTATTTTTACAACAAAAGGATTTATATATATAAATCCACTTCAATCTTATAGCGTCATTACACAGGACTTCACCATACACAACGGCGTCCAAAAATTTGCGGCGTATTAGTGATTATTGTTTTAGCTTACTTTAGGTTACATCAGTACTTGCACTTTCTGGTAAATTGCCGTTTCTATGCATTAACCTTGATACTAGTAACCAAGTTACCTTCTTAATGTAAAGGCAATTTACGTTTTATAAATTATAAAGTATAAAAAAATTATACCACTATATATTTTTTCATATTTCCTTTGATGTTATGCATAGGTAGTCGATTATGCCGGGTAAATAAAATTGCATTGTGTTAAATTTAAATCAAAATTAACTTTTGTCTTTATTGGGTTTACGTTCCTTAATATAGAAATTTTATTTTTATAGTTTATTTGTTTTCTGGGAATATAAATTTAAACAAGACATTATTTGGCTTTTCTCGAAATTTATGTATAATAAATATTTAAAAAACTTAAACTTTTAATTTCTAATATATTATGAGGAGCTATTTTGCTCTTGCCATAATATAATTAATATTAAGATTACTTAAAAAAACACAAATTAATAATAAATTATTTAATTTATTTTCTTATTTATTATTTAGGTTACCTGAAAAAATCAAAGATTTAAAAGTTGAAAAACTTACTACGAAAAGGTTGCAACTCCTAAACTATTTTTACAACAAATGGATATATATATATATATATATATATATATATATATATATATATATATATATATATCCACTTCAATCTTATAGCGTCATTACACAGGACTTCACCATACACAACGGCGTCCAAAAAATTTGCGGCGTATTAGTGATTATTGTTTGAGCTTACTTTAGGTTACATCAGTACTTGCACTTTCTGGTAAATTACCGTTTCTATGCATTAACCTTGATACTAGTAACCAAGTTACCTTCTTAGTATAAAGGCAATTTACGTTTTATAAATTAAAGTATTAAAAAAATTATACCACTATATATTTTTTCATATTTCCTTTGATATGCATAGGTAGTCGATTATGCCGGGTAAATAAAATTGCATTGTGTTAAATTTAAATCAAAATTAACTTTTGTCTTTATTGGGTTCACGTTCCTTAATATAGAAATTTTATTTTTTATAGTTTATTTGTTTTCTGGGAATATAAATTTAAACAAAACATTATTTGGCTTTTCTCCAAATTTATGGATAATAAATATTTTAAAAAACTTAAACTTTTAATTTCTAATATATTATGAGGAGCTATTTTGCTCTTGCCATAATATAATTAATATTAAGATTACTTAAAAAAAAACAAATTATTAATAAATTATTTAATTTATTTTCTTTTTTATTATTTAGGTTACCTGAAAAAATTAAAGATTTAAAAGTTGAAAAACTTACTACGAAAAGGTTGCAACTCCTAAACTATTTTTACAACAAGGGTTTAAGGGCTTCCGGTTAAAATTATTTTTTGTACCAATCTAATCACAAAATAAGTTCTTAAAGAGGCTGTCAGACGTGAGCTGATCCCTTGGACGCGTTTAAAAGTTTTCTAGGGGATTGCCAATAGCTATCACCTGCGCAAAAAAAGTTACTTTGACTGATCTGGATGGATTGCCAATGTTATTAGCTGCGCGAAACAAAAGTTACTCTTTAGGGACAAAAAATGTGTTTGTGCGCTTGGGTACCAGCATAAAGTAACATACCTACGGATAAGAGAAACCATGGCATGCTAAAATTTTCGTACCGCTTTTGCGGCAGGCTTGTCATTTTTCCAGTTTACACTTTAAATGCGTCGGTCGAAGCCTTGCCTCGTGTAACATCAGCGGTGGGGAGACACGTAAGCTTACTGAAATGACTAACTGGCGGTATTTCAACGAGAAACGATTAAAATTATATTGGGAGTTTTCGCATGACCTGTCCTTAAATCGGCTATTCCATGATAACTCTTATAATTTCCTTACTCTATGGTACCAGTCACCCCCGAGGTTTGACGCGCGGGCGCTAAAAAGACTATTCGCATTATCGGAAATAATTTATAAACGCCTTGTCTGGGTTTCCTGATCAAAGCATGTTCTAAGTATGGTAGCTAAAGATCGTGTACGAAGAGCCCGGTGTGCTGGTATTGTATAAGACCATAGCTTTTAGGTACGCATATTCGTAGACCTGCCGATTTCTTTATTGCGCAAGGTCGTAAAAATCCGCAAAATGCCTCTGGCCCCTGCGTATTTAAATGTGGGTTATCTATGGATACTTTTATGACAGAAAACGAGTTTGTGCGCTTGGGTACCAGTCATTTTCCGTTGTCACTGAATGTTTACGGCATTATCAGGAATAGTTTATGAACCTGTTGTCTGGGTTTCCGTTTGGAGAAAGGGGAGCACGGTGAGCGACGGTAAGCCAGTTTCGTACTTTGCCATTGCTTTTAAATACGCATGCTCATAAATGTACCGATTTGTTTACTGCGCGAGGCCATAAAAAATACCAAAATGCTTCTAGCCACTGCGGATTTAAATGTGGGCTATCTATGGATATTTACACTTGCCTTTTATATGATTGCGCGGTACACGTTGCGTGAAAAATTGTTCACTGTAGGATCTTAAAATTAGAAACCTCAAGCTTTTAAATGCTTTTTTTTATTTTAGTGCTATAATTTTCAAGCTAAATACAGCCACTTGAAAAACGTCAACAAAATTGAAGTTTTTTTGTGTTCTTGTTGTGTTTTCCACTAGTGTATAAACGGAACAATCGGAGTAAATTTTGTATTTTTCAGTTTTGAACCATGCGACCAATTTTCCCAAAAAGACGTTTAAAAATTCCAATATTTTTGGTCTATTTGTGTAACATCTATCCTGGTATATATAAACACAAAAAAGTAAGAGAATATTTTAATTACCGGCCTTATTTTTTGACTCCACTGTATAAAACCGGTTGCTTAAATAAGATAAATAACACAGGTTAAAATTAACATTTGCCTTTTAAATCAAAGACCGTTATTTACCAAAACTTTTATAACCTGACCTGACTTAAAGAAATTAACCTGTTTTCTTTGCCAAAACTTGTATCCACCTGATGCAATTTAAAAATGAATAAATTAAATAACAATCACACCCTAATTTACTTGGCAAATTCGCTTTAAATCTGAAAAATAATTTTGATTGTTTTTTTACAATTGTTTTTTTTAGGGAAAAATCTAAAAAAAAAAAATTTTCTCATAATTAATAGAGAGCACTATAATGATTTTAATTATCACTTGAAAACGGTTGGAGATAGATACCATCCGAAATGTCGTGTATCAGTTACAAATAAAGGACAATGGACGTCCAAGAAAGTAGTATTATTGAACACTATAATGATGTTACAGCAGCAGACTGAAGGTTTGAAGTTAACTTTCCTCCTAAAAGCAAAAAGACTCTCTAAAGATAAAGCAACATGTTTTATTTAAAGTTAGATGAATAAATCCTACGTTCTATAAAAAAAACAATAATTTAATAGTGGTTCATTATTGCACAAAGTATTGCTTAACTGCGGTACGGCTGATTCCTCATATGTTGTTAAAAAAAACGGAACCTATATCCGCGGAGCTGCTTCATTTTTAAGATACAGAGTGTTAAAGTTAATATATATACAGGGTGTTTCATTTCTGATGGTTTTACTAAAACCGTGAGGATTATCAAAAATCTAATATTGGACTCCCGATCTTTTCTTTTGAGAAGACAACTATAGTAAAGTTTATGGCTATTGAGATCCATCTCGAAGCTACAGGGTAATTTTCGGCTTTTGCCTATTTTTACAATCTTTTTTAACTCGTTTTCTATTAAAGTTGTGAAAAACTTTAAATAGGTTAATTATGTAGTTTTTTTCGAAGAATATTGTAGTGTTATTACTTTTCTTCTTTATTGGTTAGTTTTTAAGAAAATTACCCAACTTATGTTTTTTCTTATCGAACACCCTGTATATTTTTATCTATATTTATTAAGCTCTCTTTTGGCTTTTCAAAAATATATATAGGTATATATTTTTTATTTAAAGTTTTACCGAAAATTAACATTTTCCATAAATTTTGCTTTTTTTATAGAAGACCATGGCTGAAAATGACAAAACAGTTTTTATATTTTTAATTTATTTAAATTAACCAACCTGAGCTTTAATAAATGTGTATGCAGTTTTTTTATAAAATGTTTCGAAATCTGGCAATATAATTATAATTATAATAGACAACATAACAATAGGTTTAAAATAGCTATTTACGTTACTAGACCGGAAAATGGTATTTTACGGGTCGACGAAAACCTTTACAGGGCGAGCCGTAGGCGAGTCCTGTAGTTTTGAGGAGACCCGTAAAAATTATTTCCGGTCGAGTATCGTACATAATTTTTTTTTTAATTGGCCGGAAAAAAAACTGTGTAAATTTTTAGTGTTATATTTAAACGACAATAAGGACGCTGCTTCAATTATTTCATCTGGATTTTCCATGTCTGACTCCATTTTGGCAAAATGATGCTTTCTTTACTTTACAATATCTTGAACTGTCAAATAGTAACAATTGAACTCTGACAATTTTTGTCATGGCTAACAGGATTTTTTGATATCAGGGACCGGAAAGTAAATGAGAGACCGGAAAGTAAACTAGGGACCGGAAAGTAAATTAGTCCTGTAAAATAGCATTTTCCGCTTAAAAATTGAGTGGAAAATTCAATTTTCCGGTCAATTAAAAAAATATAATACGTTTATAGAGAAAGGACTATTACAGAAAGAAAATAAAATTTTACTAAATGGAAATAAAATAAATACACATAATGGAACACTATAATTAAAACAATTTTTGTATTTTTTTCGTCCTTTCGGGGTCATCCCACCCAGGCCCGACGACCGCCTCCCTAGGTGGTGCACTGCAGCCTGAAGGCTTATTGTACCTTGACCCCTACTCCTTCCCATTCACACACCATTCATTCCATAACTTGGATGGTTGTGGCTCGGTCCGTTCGTTCACCCTCGAGCAGAACACCGCGTGCCGTTGCCCAAAACCGACAACGCCGGTCACCCATCCAAGTTATGGGCGCGCACTTCACTGCTTAACTCCGGAGATCGACGCTGCCGATACAACCGGAGCAGCCACAAGCGCGCCTTTTGTTTTTTTGTTAGTTTAAGTATGAATTCTTTGATATTAAATGTTTTATAATATGTATTTATTTAATTTAAATTTGTAAGTATAACTTTTTTCTGTAGTAGTGTCTTTCTTTGATAAAAATATATTTTTTAAAGCTTAGCCAAGCAAATTAAAATACCCTTTAAATATAAAAGTTAATTGTTAATAAAATATTCGTTAGAGTGGAGAAATAGAAAGAAGAAGGTATTAAAAAATACTGTTTTGTCATTGTTAGTCATGGCCTTCTCTAAAAAAAAACAAAATATGCTAATTTTCTGTAAAACTTTAAACAAAAAATACATATATATTTTTGAAAAGCCGATAAAAAAACTTAATAAATACTGATAAAAATATAGAGGGTGTTCCATAAGAATAAACATAAGTTGGGTAATTTTCTCAAGAACTAACCAATATAGAAAAAACTAATTACACCACAATATTCTACGGAAAAAAACTACACATAACCTTTTAAAGTTTTTTACAACTTTAATAGCAAATTAGTTAAGAAAGATTATAAAAATGGGGAAAATCCATAAATCACCCTGTAGTTCCGAGATGGATCGCAATAGCCATGAACCGTTTTCACTTTAGTTGTTTTCTCAAAAAAGAGATCGGGAGTCCTATATTAGATTTTTGATATTCCTTACGGTTATCGAGATACCCCGTAAAACCATCGAAAATGAAACACCCTGTAAATACGTATAAAACCTGCTTCTTTTATACGAAAAAAAGAAGCTACCCTAACTTATTTTAAAAATTATCTTTAGTCAACATTTATATAAATAAAAAAAAACAAAAAAAATGTTTTGTTTTTATAACAGGTGTATCTAGGTCAAACTATTTGGCAATGGGGGTTTTCAGAGGTGAGAAATTATAATCTGCCATTAATTTTATTGTAAACTTTGTAGTGCGTCACCTGCGGTAACTTGCACAAAAATAAAAACGAAATAACTTTTTTAATTCACCCCTTTCCTATTTTTTAACACATTTTACATAAAAAAAGGACACTTGGTAAAAGTTGATTTAAGCAGCCGTTTTTGAGATATCTTAATTTAAGAAAACCAATTCCTATATGGCCAGGTCTAAGCTATACAGGGTGTTTCAGAATAAGTTGCTAATCTTTAAAAGTGTGATTCCTTAGATAATTTTAAGTAGAAAATCTAAAATAAACCTACGCCCTAAATGTCTTTAAATGTGTCATTTAAGAATACCTAAACGAACAGTTACGTAAGAGAGACTAACTGGGTAATATGAGAAAATTAATGATTTTTTTAAATAACCTCATCAACAAAAACTTAAATATAGATGCGCCATTGCATTAAAACATATTACAGGAATAAACATAAACAGAAATAAACACTTTTTACAAAAAAACAATTTCAAAAATAAACAAAACCCACTAAAAAGTGAAACACAATAAATAAAAAAATGAAGTCGAGTAATAACATATAGTATTAAAGTATAAAAAGCTCTTGCTTATTTAGTTATTAACATTTAGTAGTTTAGCACATTACTTAATTTTTTTATTTATTATTTTAAACTTTTAGTACGTTTTATTTATTTTTTAAAGTCGGATTAATTTTTCTTTTAAATGTTTATTTTTCGCTTTTGAGTATATTTTTCGCTTTCTTATTCATTATTATTACTATTAAATCGGTACATTAAAAACACTACCAATACCCTTTTCAGAGACTACAGTAGAAAGTACAGGGACGTGTAATGGTGTAATTTCATTGGTTTAAAATGTTACTCAAATTACATGCCCCTGTGCTTTTTACTGTAGTTACTCTTTAAGTTTACTGATGAGGGTATACATTTTACCCCAATGTAATCGATTCTGAATGCACCCCTGATGTTTAAACATATACCAAGCTAGAGGCAGCTTTGCCGCATAACCAACGTACGGCAGAGAGAAAACAATAGGTTAAGTACCTTTCTCTCTTGCGATCCTGACTTGTTTTTTTATGGGACCACCGCGGAGTGCACCCTTTAAAATTAAAAAAAATAAAATCGGTTTATAATTAACTTTTTTTGAAATCGGTTAAAAAATAGGCACATAATTATCTTTTTTCTTAGTCACTGTGTAAAATGAGTTTCTTAAATAATACTAAATTTGCATTTTTAATTAACGATTGTTATTTAACAAAACCTTTAAAACCTGACCTGACTGAAGAAATTTAACTGTTTCCTTTGCCAAATTTCTACCTACCTAAAGCAATTTAAAAATAAAAACATTAAATAACAATAACATTCTAATAAACTTGGCATGTTTGCTTTTCGTCTTTTGGTCCAATATACTCGTAATGACTATTGAGTCACCCAGGATTTATTTATAGGTTTGTTAACAATATATAACAACAAATAGATATCTTTACGACACCGCCCACTAATTTTTATGTAAAATGCCGTATTTACGCTTTCGTTCTAACATAACAAGTCCAAACTTATTTAGTGAATGAAATATACAGGGTGGTTTCTTGATTTTCGTTACTATAATGATTGACGTGTCCCCAACCCAAAAAAAAGCGCATTGAATAAATAAATCCACCTAACTAATATACAGGTGTGGAAACCAACTGGCCAACCATAGAGAATTAAAAGCATAGAAAATATTCTAGGTGGGATGTGAAGTGTTCGCGTCGTTGTCCGACGAAAGGCGGAAGCGGTAAGCCAGAAGCCCCTGATCTCGTTCTGCTTGCGCTCGTTGCAGCGGTGAATTGTAGGAGAGTACATAGTAGAATGGTAAAAGGGATTTAAAGCAATTATATCTCTATGGATGGTGGTTTGGTTTCCATACCGGTAGAGCATATCAATACACCAGTATCGATGTGTAGATTGACAAAAACATACCCTAACATAGATATAAAGAGTGTCGCTAATTAATAAAACACAGAGAAACCACAGATTCCTTATGCTAAAATAGTAAGATTTAACTAAACATACCTATATCCCAAAGAAGAAAGATACAGGAGGTCAAAGTGTTTCTTTTTTATTTATTTTGATAAGTTTTATTACGTTTTAAATTTGCAAACTAGAGGGCGCTACCCTGTATATACCGTTTAAGAATACCAATAAACTCCCTATGCTCTTTACACAAAAAGGTATACTTTGTAAGAATCGCTAGGAGCACCCCTTACCGGTATATTTACGGTTAAATTGTTTAGTGCAATACTTTGTACAGTTCCCATTTGCTTTAATGATTGCATTAATCCTTTTGAGAGACTTAATACAAGCTTTCTTGTAACTTCTGGCGAAATGCTTTCCCACTCTAGTCTTTGTGTGTTTCTGTTTTTGAGATTTTCCTTATTTCTAACTTGGTGTTTTCTCACACGACGCTTTAATTTCTCCCACAGGTGTTCTATTGGGTTAACGTCCGGTGATTGGGGTGGTGTGTGAAGTTGCTGGCGGACATAGTGGCTCATCCATTCACGTACAAGCCTTGCAGTGTGCTTGGGATCGTTATCTTGTTGAAATAAATAACGACCCTCAAGACCAAGCTTTTCAACACTTGGGTTTAAATTATTCCTTATAATATTTAAGTAGGCATATTGATCCATAATACCATCGATAAAGACCAAATTGCCTGTGCCTTTGGCTGACATACACCCCCATAGTAAGACATTACCTCCTCCGTGCTTCACTGTTGGACAAATATTTTCGATTTTTAAGGTTGTACTTTTTTTCTCCAGACTTTATCCGGGCCATCTGATCCAAAAAGGGTAATTTTGACGTCATCACTAAAAATAACCCTTTCCCAAAACTCATTAGTTTTGTTAACATGTTGTCTGGCAAATTCTAAACGTTTTTTTCGATTTTTTCTGAAATTAACGGTTTTTTCTCGCAACACAGTTTTTATAACCCATTCGGTGCAAACAATTTCTAATAGTTTGGGTATTAACATTTTTAAGAATTCTTCCCTTAGTTCTTCTGCTAATTTTGGAGCACTTATTTTAGAATTTTTTCTAATCTTTGCCACAACACTGGACTCTTCACCTGCAGTTAACTTTTGGGACGACCGAAGCGCGGCCTTACTTTACAGGAACCGGTGGCTTTATACTGATTTATATTTGGCGTAATTTTTTGTTACTATTGATATTTATTTTTTACTGATCAAAGAAAGTGTTTTGAAATACTTAAGTTTTGTTTTTGAGTATTCTTAAGGAGATCACCGATATTTGTTTTTAATATATTGGTATATAAACATAAATTAAAAAGCACAGTATAAAAAATATTTTAAGATAAACTAGTGTATGAGTGAGACTTTTTGACTGACTGTACGTCCGTGTGTACGAGTATTCTCCCATATACTTTTTGGTCGCACTTTTAACGTCTTAAATGCAAATATCTCGAAAACGGCTGATAAGAATGATTTTATCTAAGTGTACTTTTTTGTGTAGAAAGCATAGAAGAGTATACTGGTTAACTTAGATACTACATACAGAGTAGCACAAAAAGTTGCAAAGTTTTGGGCCGCGTACAGACTTGCAACAATTCGCCAAACATCCGACAAGCTCTGAATCAGTAGCGAATTATTCGCCAAGCCCTTGAAACGACGTGAATTCCGTCCACGTCCACGTCCGCACTATGTGGCGAGGTATACGGCGTGGAGCGGCGCGGCGAATTGTCGCAAGTCTGGACGCGGCTTTAAAAGAATTTAAAGTAGTGTAAGTAGCACCCTTTAATTTACACATAAAAATTTATTTTAAATCCGAATGATTTATATTAAAAAAACCCTACCCATATAACATTTTTTGCCGGCGTTATACTTTTAATTTACTGGCATTGCCAACACTCTTTAATGGCAAAGCATTGGCAAAAAGGTATCAAAAAGACGCGAAAGTGGGCAATTGGCCGTTATTAGGCTACGTGTTGCAGATAATGTGATGGCATCCGTCATTAATAATTTATGATGAAAAATGCGTTTAGGATGATGGAATCCATCATTAATAAGTTATGCCAAAAAATGCGTTTAGGAAGATGGCATCCATCATTAATAAGTTATTGGCAAAAAAATGCGTTTAGGATAAGGGCATTTATCATTAAATAAGTATTGCAAGATTTATAAGTTGAATGTCCCAAAAGTTAAATAACATATTTAGAATTTTTTAATCGAAAAAATGAGAAAAAAGGCAGGAAAACTTTATCAATAAAAAATTACATAATAGAAGTTTTTATACCGTAACAATAAACCAAAAAAAAAAAAAGTACGTAATAAAATTAAAAAAGATAGTAAATCACAAGAAAACACTTTAAAATAGTAAGTATTTAAGGGACACTTACACTCAATTTTCAAATCCAAAACATAGGGAAAAATATTTTAAAGGAGTTAAATGTCAAAAAAACTATTAAATATATATAATTTTTTTATTAACACGTCTTTAAAACTTTTAATAAGGCAACTCCCTGATTTCATATAATTTTTTTAGGTAACTACAAATTTAAAAGGTTTTAAACAAAATGTTTACAGCTCCCAACAGTCCACTTGAATAACCCACCTTCTTGACTAGCCATCACCAATTAATTACACAACACACACTAATTAGGTAATGAATACACTTAATTATGTCTACTAAAAACTCTTTTCTTTAAAAAATAAACTAAAAAGCTAGAAAACCATGTAGAAAACAATTGCACAAAGCGGCCAAACAAAAGCAAGGTTGCCTCATCTGTCAAATTGTCAAATCTTGTATTTCGGCTAAGCGGAAAATTTGAATTTATCACCTTCGGTCGAAATCGTCGAAATTTACCTAGCTAATTTTACCATCATTTTATTTTTATTCTCTCAAAAATACATAATAAACATTTTGTTTAACTTAATTTTTATTTGCATGATTTGTATCAATAAAATGTTAGGAAAAGGCCATTTCCTTTAAATTATGTAAAAAACATAAAATAATGTTGTTTAGCCGCCATTATAAATAAAACAGATCAAAAAATTGCTCGAATGTTAGTTAAATACCAATGTTAATAATATGGTTTGAATAGTATAAATATGCGTTGAAGGTTTGCCTTCAAAAATCCAATATTTATTTGCCTGCAACAAAAAGGCATGCTTTATTTAATCAGGATTGGTATGCCGCCATTTTTATATGCTTGCCGGCAATTCGCCTGCATGTAAAATTTATTGGCAATTGAGTGTTTATTTAGGGTTAACTTTTTAATGCGTATTAGATGTTGGCATAATGTTGCCACCAATTGCCAATGCTTTACCACCAATGCCAATATGAAAAATGGATATTGCCGGCAAATAGTGTTTGCTGGGTAGATACCGCGTTTCATTACAATATTTAAAACGTATAAAAAATCGAAGAAATATTTATTTCCGTATTCTCTTTAGTATCATTTAACAACAATCCAAAAAAAAAACATTATTAAATGTACATACGATTAGAAAAAAATCAATTAAAATTATTAATACGTGCCTCACCCTATACAACTAAAACGTTTTAAAACAGCTGGACTTAAGGTGGGCGACCTTAAAATGCAATAAATTATCATTTAAATACAATCAATATAATTTTTAAAGTAGTAAAATAGCACGATCATAATATTTGCAAGGCCGAATTTGGGAAATTTTATTGCAAATGCAAACACAATTATCGTTATGTGCCTTTTTAAATGACCTTTAAAATTATCTTTATGTGGTTCGTGAATTTAATGTAAACAAGGTAAATTTAGATTATGGTGAGCATAATCGTAAAATTACTTAACCTTTTTATGAGGACAATATAACTTGAAAGGTTTTAAGCAAAAAGCTATACCGGGTGTCACAAATTCGAGGATGACCACTGACATTTCGGAAATCTAACAAATAGGTAGCATAATACAACGGATATAAGGTAGTTAACAGCGATTTCAAATTGGTGCGCTCCGCGCAATGTGAGCTTTTTCCAGCAATATTTAAATTCAAGTCCTAGGAAAGCCTGGATTACGTTCATAAATCATTATAAAGTACACATTTCTTACATTTCTGTTACAGAGATCGTTCCTAAATGTATTATTAATTACACTGCTTTCTGTCTTACAGCGTTCAAAAATAGTCTGGAAATGTAACTCCCTATTACATTCTTTACCGTGCTCACAAGCGCAGTAACAATTTACCGATTTTGCGCATTTCATATTTGTCTCCTAAGAGAATAGGAAACAAACAAAATTTTTACAATTTTTAAATTTAAAAGTTTTTAAAAAGAAACAAATTTTGCTGATGGTAGCATCATAGTAGTATGGTTGTCAGAACAACTTTGTTTATTTTTAGGCTCTTTTTATTTGGGTACTATTTTTCTCCAAACCACAAAATAACTACAAACTTTTCAAATTCAAAATAATAATATCTTTATACAAACACAAACATATAGGTTTTTTTAAATCATTACTATTGGATCAAGTATTGATTGAACCCTGGCTTTAATCTGGGTCAGCAGGATCCAACTCGAGTTAAGGATCCGATCAATTTATGAGCACGAGTCTATAGGCCGAACCTTTTTTAAATGATTTTCATGGTCAAGATCAATATTTAAATGCCTTTAATATAATATTTAATATAAACTAGTTTTAAATATTATTATTAGCCTAAACGGAACTTATGTATTAAACCACTGTTTAAAGCACAGCACAATTTTTTTTTTTTTTTGGTTTTCTGGAAATATAAATTTAAACGAAATAATATTTGGCTTTTTCCAAAATAAAAGTATTTTATACATATTTTAGGAACATTTTTATATATTATAAATATGTTTATTAAATATTTTTATTCTGGGGAAAAGCCATAATATATTTGTTTAAAAAGAAATTATTCTATACTTTAATTAGTTTTAAAGTCACAAAACTGCCAAAAAAAAAGAGAAAAGACCAAATACTGTTAAAAACATGAATACAAACGTATGGCTTTAACTTTATTTACAAATTTTCTCGTGGTACACGTCATACGCAAGATCCTACCTGGTATTCGTTGTATCATGGATGGAAAGTTGGATGAATTTAGGCAAAACTCTTATTCTTTCGAGACTTGATCAGTGATCAAACTGATAATTATTATTCTTTTGAAAGTTACTAACTTCATTCTAAATGTTTATTAATATTTCAAATGGCATCTGTCACGTAATCAAATGATTAGGATTACTAAACTGATAGAAGTAAAGTTCTCTTATTATTACAGAATATGATTACAGATGTAGATGGGCGTCATGGTTAGTTCTGGTTAGTTAAATCTTTTTTTTTTTATTTCTTAATTAAATCCAAGACTAGTAAACACTTTATAAATCTAGTTCAGAAAAAATGCCCACCTTTAGGGTACCCAACAAGAAATAATTATGCATTTTTGTCGAGGTCACCAAACCAAAAAAAGGGTCAGATACCAGAACCAGCATAAACCCTCGCGCTATTTGCTCGCCGCTATCCTCGTCTCTCCCCTATGTTTTTAGCCTAAGATGCCCTTTTATTCCGAATGTCATATACTCTCAAAATAAAATTAAATATATCGGTGATGTATTCCATATTGGAAAGTAGTAGTCATTTTTGCTTAATGAAGAAGTAATAAAAAACAAGTTTTTCCTTTTAAATATCAGACTTAAATTTTCTATCTTAAAAGGTATAAAAGTTATGGGGGAAAACCTTTTTGAGGAACACCTGGTATAAATAAGGAAAATTACTTTGTTTTCCAAACATGTATCTATCATTTTATTAAATTACATTATTTTTAAATTTAAATTAGGTGTATTATTTCGGTGTAATGACAATAATTGACAAAATGTTTCTTTTTCCGTCTTTATAGTGATAACTGTTTAATAACAGTTTTAGTAATTGTTCCCTAGCCACAATGACCGGATCTGATATTTCAATAGCTAATATGCCGAAGTAATATTAATAACTTATTACTATTAAACATATTTTGCTTAATTAAAATACTTTAGGGCACCTTTAAAATTAAATTTCGTCCGCCTAACAACTAAAATGTTGACCAAAAACTTCCTTCTAAATGCAACCTTGAGCACTGCAATAAAATTTGTTTTTGTATTTATGCTTCGTTGGTCCAGCCAATTTAGGAAACGCTGTAATACCTCTCATTGCATACAACATGCTAAATATCAAGGCCGTAGTCAAATAGACAACATTAACATTAAACAGGTGTTGGCAAGGTCTACGTCTTGCTAAGAAACTACTTGTAAAAAATTGAATATAAAATTAATGTCTTGTACATGAGGAAAAACTTTGCATCTCATCAATGCGATTATTATTATGATCTAATCGTTACGATAGATAGAACAACTTCCTTTATGGATATATGCATTTTTTTACAATGAATTATTTATTAATTTATTTCTGTTTCTTTTATGGTCCTACAGTCTAGTCGAGATGTGGATTTTCTGCGAAAAATAGTTACAAGTCTCTAGAAAAAGATGTGTATTGGATTTTTTCTGCAAAAAAATTTTTCAATACTTATTAACAAAAAAAATAGCCCTCCAGTTTTTTACCAAAATCTTAAAAGAGTATACCTGATAGCTTAAAAATTATAAAAGTGCCTAAAAGAGCAGTAAATTTTAGTAAAAGTTTTTGCTTCCGGAATTGTAGCTCCAGTATTTATAATTTTTATTTAACGTTGAATATCGTCCTTCGCGCGGCGGATTCGGTTTGCGTGATTTTTTAGGCAATTAAATATTAATTTAAAAATTTGAAAAAATCTTGTGTCATCTAGACTCTTTATGAAATGGAATTTCTAGACTCTGGATGAAATAAGTGTCATAGTACTTGGAATGACGTCTCCTATGTAAATAAATAAAAGTATACCGGGTGTCCCATTTTAAAAAATAAGGTCAGGGTCATTTCCGGCTAAACCGGAAGTAACAAGAAACAACTGAATCCGTGAAATATTGCACATTTAAGTGACGTACAAAGTTTTATTTTAATATTCTAAAAGCACAAAAAGTTACAAGGGCTAAAGACACCAGGTATTTAATGTACATTTTCTCGGACACTACTGAACCGATTTTAAAAACTTAAATGTATTGAAGAGATAATTTAAAACCCTTTTAGATAAGGTACTACTTGACTACCTTTCATATTTAAAATTTTTGACGTTTGTGTTGGTGGGGAAAGGGGATAACCTTGAACAAGTAAATTTTTACACAAAAATGTGTCCCCCTAAAAATAAAAATTGACGTGTTTCAGGTTTTTTTCAGGTTTACGAATAACGTAACTATAAGGAGGTGACTCGTTTTTATTGTAATGCACTGTATTTAGGAAGGGATCCTTGACTTGACTTGCTCGCATCAAACGAGCCCCTGGCAGTGGCGACGCCGGGGAGGGGCCAGGGGTGGCCACCCCTAAAATATTTGTGGGCTCACTGTAAGGTGGGACATAAAAAGGTGAGAAATAGGTACTAGCTAGAAGTTAGGGGGACACAAAACAACATGGGAGGTAAATATTTAGAACTGTACAAGTAAGGACCATGTTAAAAAAATGGTCATACCTAAAAATGTTTGGCCCCTCCTAAACCAAAAAGATAGCGGCACCACGAAGCCCTGGAACGACACTGAGACGCCCTAAGTGGAGGGAACGCACAGTTCGGAAAGCCCTTGTCTACACAACAAATCCTGTATATTTTAAGCGGAATCTTAAAATATTCTGTCACTGAATTTTATTAATTGGGCACTAATTTTACGTTATTTATTTAAGTGGGTATTTTCATGTTTCGCTTCAGAGTAATCTACAGATTACTATTTAACTAATTTATGTGCAGACAGAACATAAATAAATTAGTATTTATGTTTTTTATGTCATTATTAAAAAGTAGAATACATATTTTAACCTTTCTCAGCTATTTAACAAAACCAAATAATTACTTTGTTTTTTTTACGAACTGACCTCATCCAACCGTGATCTCATTTAATAAAGCTGCCAAAAATGCATAATTAAAGTTATTTTTCTAGCAGATGTTAAATGCTTGTGGTAACCTTGATATTTTTAGATGACTATAATAGAAAATTAGCTCTATTGTTGTCAGTCTGTATTTAAGTATTAAATTATAGAATTATTTGCGAAAGTTATTTATACATTTTATAACTATATAAAAATTTTGGTAATGGTAGCTATGTTTGTTTAAAAAAACTTGTATTTATGTTATTGCTATACACGTTCACTGGCGTATATACTTTTTCAAATTACTATATCTAAAAATTGGAACATCCACATGAAAATACCAGATTCTAGTGCTTTAAAAAAGAATGCAATTGGTCACAAAATGGTCAACATTGGTCAGTATGATTAATTAATTGGTCAGCAAGATTAAAGAAGTTCTGTATTAAATCAGACGTTCAAGGACGACAAAATTTTGTGAGCGGTCCAAAATTAAAAATTTTAGATTAAAAAGATTAGATTTTTAGATAGACAATAAGAGAATTGGTATTAAGTATTTTAGATTTGGTCAAAAATACTGGAATAAATAAAAATAGTTTAAAATCTTAAGGTCACCATTTGATACATAAATATATTTAGCACATCAACATTCAAAGGTTGTTTCATGCTGTAACATTTGGTCACGAATTGGTCACGATTCATTAGGTCATTAGGTCACAGTAATTGATCAGCAGTAAAAAGAATTAAGGGAAGGTATTCATTAAGTGTTGCATAAGAAGATTTAGCACCTTAATACTGAAGTTTGGAGCTAATTCGATGCGATATTAATTGGTCACAATTTGGTCATGATTTGTCAATAAGTTGCAGTAATTGGTCAGCGGTAAAACAGGCTCTAAAAAGTTTAACGAAGTTTCATTTAATACAGAACTCCTTTAATCTTGCTGACCAATTAATTAATCATTCTAACCAATGTTGACCATTTTGTGGCAATTGCATCTTTATTAATGAAGTCATGTTTGCTTAATTTGAGGCGCCAACAATTTTTCGATAACCTTAATATTTTAAACATGCTGTAAAAGTTGGTGTATGGATGACCAAGTCGTCCAACTTGGTGACCATTTATGCCCACTTCGTGATCATTTCGGAGCTGTTGTTTAAAGCCTAATAGCTTAATGCTAAATAGATGGGGCTACTGATATTCCCTTTATCTAAAAGACGTTAATCAGTAACAAATAAAAATATATATTTTTTTGGTTTTTGTTTTCATGCTTAAATTCTGATTTTAGACATTAAAAAACACATTAATTTTCATTTTTAGTTCTTAAAGTTTTCTTTGTCTAATTTACGTCGATAAGTTTATTTAATACGAGAGCTTATACGAACAATAAAAAAATACAATTTAAAAATAAGAAAAATATGGTACGACATTCCTTTTTCCAAAAATTAAAATCCTATTTTAAATTATCATTTATTTTGCAACAAATTGGACCTCTTGACTTTTTTCCTTCAATCCACCGTTTTTGCCCAAAAAAAACTAAAAATAGGACACCGGCATACTACTTCAAAATAATTTATCTATATCACAAATGCCTAAAAGCGATTTTTAATTTTTTAACGAAAAATGGTGCATTGGAGAAAAATATCAGGGGGTCAGTTTCTTGAAAAATTAATCGACATTTAAAAATAGTTTTATTTAAAAAAAGCAATGCCGTACTGTATATTTTTTTAAAATTCTCCAGTATACATCCCGTTCGGACGTCACCGGTAGAAGTAATTAATAATCTTTTTTAATGAAAAATTCGAATTGGTGCTTAGTAGGTGCATGTCAAATGTCATAAAAATATCTGAAACAGTTTTAAAGTTATGATAAGAAAACAAATCTTGTCTTGAAATTTTTACACTAGGTAGCTTAAAAGTTAAGAGATTTAGGACATAATATGTTCATTGTATATACAAACTTGTCCTTTCAAAATAAGCCAAGGATTTATATTCCCTATTTTTAGCATAGATAACCTACATTTAGATCCGCAGAGGCAAGAAGCATTTTTCGGATTTTTACGACCTCGCGCAGTAAACAAATGAATGGGTGGACGAACATGCGCACTTAAAAGCCGTGGCAAAATACAAACACCGGCACACCGTACCCTTCGTCCGCGGTTTGACCGTAACGTTCATTAGCTACCGTACTTTGAACAGAAAACCAGGACGCCGTCGACAATTCTTTTCGATAATGCGCGCGAATAGTTTGTTTGGTGCCGGGTGTGTTTACCCTCAACTGGCTTGCGCACAAACCGGTTTTTTCGCCCATGAAAAGTAACTTTTGTTTCGCGCAGGTTATAACATTGACAATCCATCAAGATCAGTGATTTTTAGCCATTAATTAAATTACACCCTGTTTAAAAATCCGTGTTTTTTGCCAAAACTTTGAAAAATTGCTTTAATTTCTACAAAAGCACAAAATTAAAAAAAAACCTTAGTTTTAACGTAGGAGAAACTAAAATTTAATATGTAAGTCAAACCCAGAAATCGTGTTGACCAGAGTAATTTAACTGTTTGGTTTGGCGTTTTGCCTGTTACTTATTTTTTTATATTAATTAAAGGAAATGTTTATGCGTATCACATTATCAATAACCTTAACTCTAAAATATACATAATTAGTTGCAACATTGACACAAAAAACCGTATTGTTTTTATTAGTAAAACAATACTTACTAATTATTTTAGATAAACTTATGATAAAATCATACTCAGAAAATTCAGTGTGTATGTGTATGTCGATTTTAAAATATAAGTGACTATGGATATTATTACCCTTGCCATAAAAGTGTCAATCTTAACACGAAGAGTCACCAAATAGAAAATTCTGCTTTTATTTTTGATATACAGTGTGTCTACGTAAGTTGGCATTATATGGAAAACTTTTTATTATTAATTTTATCAAAAAAGGTTTATCTTTTTAAAAGTTTTGCATGGTCCAAAACCTAAAATAAAACTACCCGATTTTAAATTATGTCAGTCTCATCTACGAGGTTTGGCCAAAAACCTAATTTTTCCTTAAGAGTAAAGTACTGGTAATGTTGCTAATATTAAAAAATTTTATAAAGAAAAGACGTTAAGAATTAAAAATTACTTCTAAATATAGAGTTTAGTTTGCAAAAAGTTTTCTTTTATTTTTTTTCTGCAATAATGGTGAAAATTTAAGTTTGTACATTTAGATATACTGTTACCCAAACAAGAGCAATGTACAGGGTGTCCAGTTTTCGTGTGTTTTCATATACCAGCTCCCTTACTATAAAAGATAGAAAGATGGGGTTTGCGGCTTACTGTCCTATTTTTTTATGAAACTTACATTGCCGCAAACGAAATTTTCATAGCCCCCTTTGTTTCTGACATACAGGGCGATTTTGAAAATTTGTCATTTTTGACGGTCCCCTGTATCTCGATTATTTGGTAACTTTTCAATAAAGTGAAAATGGATTGTTATAGAGTTTTTTACGTAGAATTCATTGGCGTAGGTAGTTTTTTTCTAAAAAGTTTTGTTTTTGAGTTACGACCCAAACTTATGTTTTTTTAAATGGGACACCCTATATATTATTTTTTTATCTTTTTCGCTCTTTTACACGCTTTTCAAAAATATATAATAGTCCATATTTATTTTTTTAAAAAAGGAAAATTTTTACATTTTTGTAAAATTTATCATTTTTCGTATAGAAGGCTATGCCCGCAAATCAAAACAAAATTAACAACATCATTTTTATTATAACAACTCTATATTAATACATAATAACTAAGCAACATTAAAAGAAAATAACATATTAATTTATTTTTATTTAGTTTAATTACAAAAATTGCTCGAATTGGGCTCCGTTGTGTTCCAAACATTTTTGACATACTTTTTCAATTTTTCGCAATCCATTTAATAAAGTAATAGGCCTACCCTGCAAAAGCCTAAACGCTTGATGTGTAGCTTCTCGAAGTTGATCAATATTGTGGTATTGCCTCATATATATTTGATTTTTCATATATCCCCATAAAAAAATCCAAAACAGAAAGATCTGGGGATCTTGGGGGCCACCTGACTGGTCCATTCGTACCAATCCATTTATCTGGAAATGTTGTGTCTAAATATTCTCTCACTATTTGAGCATTGTGACTTGGAGCGCCATCTTGCTGGTAATAAATATTATTTAGATCGGCCAAAGGAACATCCTCTAATATTTCCATTAGTGTATCTTGCATTATTTCTAGATGTCTATTTCCGGTTAGCGTTCCTTCATAGATAAAATACTTAATTTTAGGACCAAAAATAAAGCATGACACGCTAAATCCAAACCGACCTTGACGTTCTCGAGGAAATGTTACATATTGGTTCGTTTGGGACCAGTACCTTGAATTGTTTCGGTTTAGAATACCAGAACTAGTAAAATAAGCCTCGTCTGACCACACCACCTTTCTTTCAAAATTTGCATTTTCCTGCAACATTTGTAGGTACCAATTGCAAAAACTACTCCTACGTTCTGCATCACCGGGATGCAAATGCTGGACAAGATGGTATTTGTATGGTCTAAACTTATGTTTCTTTAGTACTAACTGAGTTTTTGATTTTTTAACCCCAACTTCGTCATATATTTTTCTGCATGATATGGATGGTTGTACCGCGACAGAAGCCAAAACATTTATTTCATTTTCTTCCCTGTTTTCCTTGTTGTAAAAATTAGGCCTGGGTTTTTAAAAGATCCGTGTTCAATGAGATTGGCTTTGATATTATGAAATATTCTTTTATCGGGTTGATGTCTTTCTGATACCTACGAAATAATTAGATATGTAACAACAAGCTAGATAGATAGATAATGATTAAGATTTTTATATTTGTTATGAATATTAATGTTACATATCAATTTTTTTGTTAATGCTGAATATTACCAATGTCAAAATCTATTCAAATCATCCGATATGCTCACATTATAATAAAAACATCCTATAATATATCATTGTTGAGAAGGCTACTTCTTAACCTATAGGCATATAATATACTGTTAAACCTTACCGATTAAAATAAAGCTCCGAGGCTGCGTTGGCGTCTTCATTAGCTTGGATAAAACAAACATACATATCGTGTTTTTCATAATTCTCATATCTATTATTTTCTGCCATGTTAAACAATTTTTCACAAAAATAATAAAGTAAACTTCCACATAACAAAAATCCAAATCAAACAAATAACAGTACTATTTGACAACAATAACAATCCATAATGGCGCATTTACAGAATTTTGTTTTTGTCATGGCTATCCGTGATTGACCATCGGAAAATGATAAATTTTACAAAAATGTTAAAATTTTCCATTTAAAAAAAATAAATATGGACTATTATATATTTTTGAAAAGCCTGTAAAAGGGGGAATAAGATAAAAAATAATATATAGGGTGTCCCATTTAAAAAACATAAGTTTGGGCCGTAACTCAAAAACAAAACTTTTAGAAAAAACTACCTACGCCACTGAATTCTACGTAAAAACTCTATAACAATCCATTTTCACTTTATTGAAAAGTTACCAAATAATCGAGATACAGGGGACCGTCAAAAATGACAAATTTTCAAAATCGCCCTGTATGTCAGAAACAAAGGGGGCTATGAAAATTTCGTTTGCGGCAATGAAAGTTTCATAAAAAAATAGGACAGTAAGCCGCAAACCCCATCTTTCTATCTTTTATAGTAAGGGAGCTGGTATATGAAAACACACGAAAACTGGACACCCTGTACAATGCACTAATGTACAAAATTAAATGTTCTCGAATATCACAGAATTTTTTCTAATGAACAAAATTACATATATACATGTAGAAGAACATTTTTTAATAACTATTTTCGGCATTTACAATAATACAGGTACTTGCTTTAGCAAAATTACACTTCCGGCCAAACCTCGTAGATGAATGACGCAATTTGATATTTACTTATTGCGTTAAAAGTTTCTCATATGACGCGAATGTACGTAGACCCACTGTAGGTAGAAAAACTTATTTTTAAACGGTTTTACTTTACTTGACCTGTTTATTTATTTGTTATTTGGGTCAAATCTAGTAATTGGAATTTGACCCCCTTTCTGACGACCGATTGATCTGAAATTTGCTACACTTTCTTAATCTTGATGACAATACAATATAGCATATTTTTTATGATTGTAAATCCAACATGGCCGCCGATACAAAATTTACTACAACCTCAATATGGGTATCATATTAAAGGGCTTGATTGGTAAAATAAAACCCACTTTAAAAAAAAATCCAAAATGGCGGAATACATTTTTTTTTTACAAATACCTCAATATGGGTATCAAATAAAAGGTTTGATTGGTAGAATAGAACCCACTCAAAAAAAAATTAAATAAATTCAAAGTGGCCACCGCCACAAAAATGGTGGATTACATTATTTTTTCTCACAACTACCTCAATATGGGTATCACCATAAGAGTAAGGAAATTATAAGAGTTATCATGGAATAGCCGATTTAAGGACAGGTCATGCGAAAACTCCCAATATAATTTTATTCGTTTCTCCTTGAAACAGCCAGTTAGTCATTTCAGTAAGCTTACGTGTCTCCCCACCGCTGATGTTACACGAGGCGAGGCTTCGACCGACGCATTTAAAGTGTAAACTGGAAAATGACAAGCCTGCCGCCAAGCCTGCCGCAAAAGCGGTACGAAAATTTTAGCATGCCATGGTTTCTCTTATCCGTAGGTATGTTACTTTATGGTATCACATGAAAGGGCTTGATTGGTAGAATAGAACTTCCTATAAAAAACTTAAAACCCAACAAGGTCGCCAAGACAAAATGGCGGATTACATATTTTTTTCCACATTTACCCCAATATGGGTATCAAATGAAAGAACTTGATTGGTGGAATGGAGCTTACTATAAAGAAAATAAAATCCAAGATGGCTCGCAGCAATAAAATGGGGAATTACATATTTTTCACAACTACTTTAATATAAATCGTTGGTTAGTTCTGGTTAGTTATAGTAAGGCATTATAAAAGGGCTTGATTGGTAGAATAGAGGTCAATTAAAAAAAAATGAAGATGGCGCTGCTACAAAAATGGCGAATTATATATTTTCTACAACTATTTCAATATAGAATCGTTGGTTAGTTCTGGTTAGTTATAGCAAGGCATTAAATAAACGTAATAGAATGAGAAGTATCAACTAACAACACAACTAAAAACTTGGAAATAAATTATGTAAAAAACTTTTATGTTAAACGGTTTTATTGTACTAAAAGCTAAAAAATAATTTGGTGAAGTCCTAGCTACCAGCTCGCACTAATCTTCTCATCAATCTGGTGTATTCATTAGACAAATAATAAAATCGTTGGGCAATTGACATATCTATACATAACATACATAATATTTACTTTGGATACGCTTCGCCCAACGGTTTTATTATTTGTCTGATCATTACCCTCATCAGGTTGATGAGAAGCTGGTGCGAGCTGGTAGCTAGGACGAACCGAATTATTTTTAGCTGTATTACAATAAAACCGTTTAACATAAAAAAATTACATGATTTATTTAACATTAAAACGCTAAATTAATACAAGATTCACATATTTAAAGAAAAATACATAAAAGCTCATTTTATTTTTCACAAACAGGAAATTGTCTTGCTTTAAAATACAGTAGGGATATTAAAAGTCCTCCCCCGTTATCTTTTGACATTGATTTTGGGGCAAGATATTGAGATCAGGTAACTAAGGTACCAAGGCGGCACTAGCAACTTTTTTCTTCAAATTGTAAGCGGGGTTATGTAGGTATTGGGTGGTTTATTGTATTAAAGGCCTTTGATTCTCTACTCAAAGCCAATCGGTTCAGTAATTCCAGACTTAAATCCATTTAAAATTTGGCTTAAATACTGTAAAAACAGTAGGGTTTTTAATGGTATTGGCTATATCTTATGAACGTCTTCAAAATAATATGAAACAATTTTGTTGTAAAATCAATAAGGAAGACAATATTTAAAGATATTAAAATTTATATGGGCATTCCTATGACCAGTATAGCAGTATAGGTATAATGTTATAATAGTATTTAATTATTTTCTAAAAAAAAGTTGTGAATATAACACAGTTTGGTTCGATGCTCCCCATTTAACATAAATAGTCAATCCTGGTTAACTTAATGGTAACTCTAAATTGGACCACTTTTTTATTTCTTTTTATATAATAATATCAAAACATACATTTCTATACATACCATATTAAATCACAATTATAGTTAAGGAAACTTAAATATGCGTGATCAGTCAATCAGTACACCCAATTAACAAATTACCCCATGAGTCATAATAACATAATAATTTTCTTTTACTTGCGTTTATTTTTTGGTATACGCATAAATTTGCAATAATTGTTACAACATAAAATTACCCGTAGAGTGCATAAAGTCACCATTCTCCAATCACTTATTGCACGTACCATTGGCGTAGCTAGAATTTAAGCTCAGGAAAATGTCCATATAAACAGTGTGTCTACGTAAGTTGGCGGAATATGGAAAACCTATTTTTATTATCAATTTTACAAAAAAAAAACTCTATTAAAAGTTCTGCATGGTCCAAAATTTAAAATACAATCATCAGATATCAAAATGTACCAGTCATGTACGAGATTATGTAATTTTTGCTCATGAGTAAAGTACCTGTATTTTGCTAACATGGCAAATTGTTGTAAAAGAAAGAATGTTTAAAAATAAAATTTTCTTTTAAATATGTAATTTTGTTCATTTCAAAAAAAAAAACATATATTGATTTTTTTCTGCGATAATGGTAAAAATTAAGGTTTATACATTTGTGCACTATATTTCATAAATATAAATGTCATTGGACAGTTTTAAATAAACGTTTTAAATTAATTGTTATAAAAACCAAATAAATGTACAATAAACTAAGGAACAAACTTAAATTTTTCTTAATTTTCGCAGAAAAAAATCATTCTTTTTTTGGAAATAAACAAAATTTCATATTTGGTAGTAATTTTTAATTCTAAACATCTTACCACCATAACAACTTGCTATATAAGCAAAAATACAGGTACTTTACTCTTGAGCAAAAATTACATTTTGGCAAAAACTCGTACATGACTGACACAATTTGATATCTTATGATTGCATTTTAGGTTTTGGACCATGCAGAACTTTATAAAAATACCTTTTTTCGTACAATTAATAATAAAAAGTTTCCCATATGCCGCCAACTAACGTAGACACACTGTATGTATAGTCGAAATTTGAGTCAATAAAGCTGTAAAACAGAAAATGGTTGAAGTTCTCCGAAACAGCTCCAATTATGATTTTTTAAATATTTTTATGTTATTTGAAATCAGGAAACTCTCGGTAGGGAATAGTTATTAACATTTTGAGGGAAGGTTTGGGAGAAAAAGGCACTTTACTCCTGGAGAAATGTATGTAATTTTTTGGTAATAACTTTTACCAATACAAATATTCTTGAGACATATAGTAGACGTCTATTATGCATCAAAGGACATTTTTTGACATACAAGGAAAAAACAATTTCTTGTCAGTGTCGTCCGTAAAGGATTTACTGAAATTATATTTAAAAAAAATAGTACGCCAATGAGCTTTTTTAAAAAAAGGGTTTCTTTTAGAAAATATTTAAACTGGTATTAAAGTAAAAAACACGATTATTGTTCTTAAACTTTACTACCCTGTAGGTCCAAAGTGGGACGTCTATTCTATTATATTTTAGTACTAAATATCTGCTTGTATGATTTTCTTAGATTATTTCCTTTCTTTTTTTTAATTAAAACTTTAAACGTAATGCTTGTTTTTGCCAGCTTACGCACGTCACTGTAAAATTCTAGCTGGTTGTTCTTTGGTGCAAGCTTTTATCAAGTCCTTGCCTGAAGGGATCATTTTTGTTAATGACATGGTATGAGCTTATGATATCGAGAAAGTATTCCTAGAGCTGCAACCTGCTTAAACCATATATTTAGATTATATTATGGATTGCTAAGACTATAAAATTAAGTCCACTATAAAATAATTTAGAAAATAGAAAAAACGGTAAATAATTGTAACTTTATGTTTAATAATACAATAAATGACTGAATATTTAATTAATTTTATTAGGTCCAACAAAAACTGAGTCGGAAAAAAAAGGATATTTCTTGTCGCTTTAAGTACAGGGTGTCCCACCGGTAGCTGCTGTGATCATACGACATACTATTTTGACAGTTCTACCACTTCCTGTTATACCGGAAGTTAATGTAAACTTTCTTATTTTATATGAAACACCCTATATACTATGTATTTCTTAGATTTTGAGCAAAATGCTAAACATATTTTATGTACAGGGTGTTTTTGGTTAGTATATAGAGTACAAGCTAAATTACCTTTTACTTAGAATACAGTAGCCTACATGAAATAAATATATGTGTTTTAATTTTTGAGATATAACAAAAACTTATATTTTTTAAATGGGACAACCTAATCTAAGTATCCTAACAAAATGGAACCTAATATTATGCATTGTTCTACACAGCAAAACTAACAAAAAAAAAATAGTTGGCCATGGATTGAATATTCATTTATTTTTTTAAGGAATGTATAAAGTATATAAAAAACCGAAATTAACAAGAATACTAAAAAATATATTAACCAAAACAATAGCAACCACAGAAAATGGGTTTATTTAAAATAGCAACCAATTAATTATTTTAAGTACTTAATAATTTTTGCGCTGGTGATTAAATACAAGATGTGCTCAAATGCTTTCCATTTTATTAGATGCATTTTTGGACTCTACTTGTAATCAAACTAGTTGCGATATAAATGTAAATATTTAACATTCTTCTGGTATTTAATTTTTAAAAATTTAAAGCACATTATTTAAATTTTATTCAAAGTTTACCAAATATTTACATTTACAAGATGAGTTCAAAAATGCATCGAACAAAATGGAACGCATTTGAGCACATCTTGTAATTAATCACCAGCGCAAAAATTATTAAGTACTTGAGATAATTGTTTAGTTGCTATTATAAATAAACCCATTTTCTATGGTTGTTATTGTTTTGGTTTAAAAAAGAAAGAAATATTGATTTAATCCATGGCCAACTACGTTTTTTTGTTAGTTTCGCTATGTAGAACAATGCAAAATATAAGATGTTGTATATTGTTGGAATCGCAACAAAAATGCATTTTTTTGAAGTCTCAGATACTCCCATTTAAAAAATGCAAGTTTGTTTTATATCTCAAAAATTAAAACATTTATATTGATTTAATGCACGCCACTGGATTCTACGTAAAAAGTTATAAAACTTTTGTATTTGAAGTCTCTTTCTATCTCCATAAATGTCCGAGTAATAAACAATAATAAAAATCAACGGACTTTGAGAATCACCCTGTATCTTCTAAACCAATCAAGTTAGCGTGGATCTGATTGCGCCATTAAACTAAACACTAAAACAGAGAACGGATATGTATCTTAGTTTTTTTGTATCTCTTACCGTTTAGCGGGTACCCCTATAATACCAAACAAAAAAAAAAGCCTGTACATTGTTCTATACCTAACATTAACAGTTTTTGACTCATTAAAAATCACCTTTGCAAGGCATTATTTAACCATTAACTATTTCTAACCAAAAGTCTTTAATATGAATTGGGGTGGGTTTCTCGTCGAAAACGAACTACTTTAGTAGACTTTGTTGATACTTTGACAATTAATGCAGAGGAGCCAAAAATAATCATAAAATTTTTTATCGACACAAACTTTAAAAGTAATTTTTTTAATGGAAACCCCCTTATAACTTTAACCTATCAAGCATTAAAAATAGGGGTAAGTTTGCACAAGAATGTCTATTTCAAAATTTTTTTGTTTTCGAAATAATAACGATTTGTTATTTATCTACCTTAACAATGCTTTTAAGTACGGGTAGGTACGGTGTATTTGGCCATGATACCGCATTTTGCCAACTAGAAGTCAAACTAAGTCGTAGTTAAGCATTGTCAGACTAGAAAAATATTAAATTGTAAATATTTCGGAAAACTTTAAATTTTTGAAATAGCCATCTTTTTACAAACTTACCCTTATTTTTAGGGCTAATAGGATAATGTAATAAAAGATAAGGGATTTCATTTAAAAAAAATCTTTTAGGGTGTTTTTGATTTAATTTTAAAGGATTACTTGTGACTACTCTATATCTATTAATTGTCAAAATATCAGTACAGCCTACTAAACTAGCTCAATTTATATTTAGGATTTTTGTTTAGAAAAAAATGTATGGTTATGTCGTTGTATAAGACGCTAATGTAATAGCTCGCAAACGTCATTTTTGACATAAAATATAAAATAGGTCAAAAACGGGTAAACTAAGTCATAGAACACTATACATAAAATATATTTAGAATTTTACGCAGAATCCAAAAAATAAATAATATATAGGGTGTTCCATTTAAAATACGGAAATTGTAAAAGTGTTAAAATATCATTAACTTCCGGTATAATAGGAAGATGTAGAGCTGTAAAAATATTTAGTCTTATGTGCCCCACTTATAAGGTTTACAAATTTTTAAAAAATTTCTTTACTTTTCGAGAAATTGATCGCAGCAGTTGGTGGGGCACCCTGTATATTACAGAATTTCGTTTACTTTTAACCAAAATCGCCTATTTTGCTAAGCCACTAATTATTTTAGTTAGATTTCTTGTGGGGTTGTCCCACCCACCCCTAAACCAGGGGTGGCGAACCTTTACCTATAAACGTGCCATTTTTTCTAAAGAAAAAAAGTTTATTGAGATTATATACGTGCGATTAAATAATTTTGGCTTTATAATTATTGGGAAAATATTAATAATAAGCACCTAATTTACACGTTTGCCAAGTGAGTAATTAATATTGTGATTACTAACGTACCCAAAATATTGTGTTTCAGTTACATTTTTAATGTAAATAATAAGAGAAAATTTGGAAACTATTAAACATTTTGAACAGAAACACACCTATTTTATTTCATTTTAAATTAACAATAAAATCTTATAATGCGATGCGATACGTTCTCCTTATTTTTAAAACGGCGACCTTATAATACCGAAGTATATCATTTTTTTAAGGCATTTAGTTAAACTACTCTAAATATGAGAAAACGTTTATACATATAAACATTGGTCCGCCAATTCTTCGTTCTTAAGATACAGTGTGTTAAACCTATTTTTTTTTGTAATATCTTAAAGATCCTTAAACGTATTTTGTTTTATCTGGCAATGTCATTTATGATTAAGAGAATAAATATTTATTACTAAATTAATTACGTTTAATAAGTTCAGTGGCGTCTCGAACGGCAACTCAGAGAATATGTCTAACAATAAAGCCGTACGCCGCTTCAGACATAATTAAAGTTACGTTTTATCAAAGACAATTATAGACTACAATTGTCTTTGGTTTTATAATTTTTCCTAAAATTAAGGGATTAATCACAGCCTCGCCACAAAGATGAATTGATATAAACCTGGCAGTTGTAATCAGGGTCAAGAAACCTTGAAAATATGGCATCACTCGACCCTTCTTTCTATATAAAATTTTAGGGGTGGGGTAGTCTTACACTTGCTAGATGTTTGCAGTTTAAAAGTGAACATGGCAAAAACTGTTTTTCCCAAAATCAAAAATTGACGTTTTTGAGCGTTTTGCCCTAAACTACCTGTCTGCCCAAATTTACCTTTGTTTCGTTTTTAAATGACAACCCTGTATATTTAGAAATTACTGCAGTTTTTCAAAACATTTGCAAAAGAGTTATTAAAATATTAGGCTACGATACTTTTAAATCTCCAAACTGTATCTAAATTAAAATATGAGGATTTATTGTAAAAATATTTAATTGATTGCCAGCTATTAATACAATTTGCATATTTTTAAAAGCCTTTTTTAAATCATTGCATTGTAGGTATCTAATTAAATTTTTTAGCATTCATTTTTTTATATTTATTGATACTTTTATATTTTGTAAAATGTACATAAGCTTCTAAACCATTTTAAATTTTAATAAACAAAAAAACTGTACGTAAATAATAAAATAAGGCCATAAGTCTAGACTAGAAAATAATTTTCATAAATTACCATAAATACTAGAAAAGGTCAATTAAATCGCAAAGTTTACTACATAAACAAAAATTTAAATTGAGAATAACATATTTATATTTATGGTAAAAAGTAATAGGTCATGTAAGTCACTGTACATCCATCCGTTAGGTTTTGTTTTATTTTCAAAGCGACCCCCAAGGAGTAAATCAAACGCACATTTCGTTATTAATCTGCAATTTGTACAGAAATATCTAGCAATTGCAGTTTATTACAACATCTCGTATACAGGGTGTTTTTGAATTTAAGTTATTTAGGTCGTAATAGGAAGTTAATTTAACAAAAATCGTTAATATAAAAGTTTCCAAATAGGGCTATTATTATAGTTTATGAATAAAAATAATAATAATAATTTAAAAATCGATGCTTGCAAGATCTTGTTGTTGTCCACTATATATTGTTTTTGTTAACATGTGTCATTTCCATTTAACCATATTGTTAATAGATGTTATTTATATTTAACAAACTACTAAAAGAGCGTGACTATATCTTTAAAATAGTCTAATACAATTTTGTTGTGAAGTTGCGTCCAGAGTCGCAACAAGTCGCCAAACATCCGTCCAAACTAAGCAACCTGTTTGCGCGCTCTTTAAATGCAAAAACCGACAAGCTCTGATACACCGGCGAATCATTCGCCAAGCCCTTGAAACGACGTGAATTTCGTACACGTCCAAGTCCGCGTTATGTGGCGGGGTATGAGGCGTGGAGCAGAACGGGGAATTGTTGCAAGTCTGGACGCGGCTTAAGATTAATAGGGAAGCGAATATTTAAAGGTATGAAATTAAAATTTATCTGGGATTTCGTATTTCAAGTGCGACAGCCATCAGCGTCGGTCCTCTCATTAGATCGTTAATCCAGCCCACAAAGGTTTTTAAAAAGTTACTGCAAGTGCCGCGATTTAGAATGTCTATTTTTTTTTAATTTTGCATATTTTACGGTCAGGAGTTTAACATGGCGATGACAAAAGCAGAAAAGTTTGTTTGACAACAATATAAAACCATCTCCACAGTTTATATTTTTAAGTATATTTGGCAATAGTGCACTTAAAACATAACTTCTTGAGCAGGCCAAAACGAAAGGTTGCTAAAGACTGATAATTAGGAATTTAAATTAAGGAGCACAGTGTTGCAATTCGGTCAAACAGCTGATAAAAATGGGTATCTAGATTTAATTTGGCGAAGAATATTTACATAAATTACCTGACTCGTTATTAAATTTAAAAAAAATATTAGGCATCATTGTCTGACAACCTAAATAACACAAAGCAGGATAATAGTCAGTGTTTCTGAGAAACTTTATGTATAGCCATAAAGCGTAAGTTTTTTGTTATTTAGACTTGAACTGCAGATAAACCAAAACTGACTTCGCACGTTTTGCTTTATTGCTGAATTGTTAACGAAATCCATGATGGCAACCACTTAAATGCTTAACACTAGTTGTAGACTATCTATTTTTTTATTTTTTATTACATTTATCCCATAAATCATAAAAAAATTTAAAAATTAGAATATTAACTGCAACAACAGAAAGCAAAACTTGATTATGAAATGTTTTCAATAAGGGAAGATGCGTAATTACCTAGCCAAAATGTCCTTACTCTGACATCACTAGTGGCGCAGGGCACAGAGCTAGAAAAACAAACAATTGTTTAAAAAAGTTAGGGAGTTTTAGAAGGTAAATCTTTAAATTTATAACTATGATAAAGTCAATACAAAGTTAGTTTGCATTTTGCCTGACGTTATAATTTTTAAAGTGACAATTGCGTTTTGCCTGACATTAAAACACCAGTGCCTTTTGCCTGATTTTATCTCGTTACTAAAAAATAATAAGTTTGACAAAATTTTGGCCAGGCAAAACGCTGCTCTTTGCTCGTCAGATAAATAGAAAATTTTTATGACATTATGTAAGTCAGGGATGATGAAACTTTATATTATAAAGTGCAATCAAGGAATATAAACATTTTAATAAGGAGCGCTCAATTTTTATATTTGTCCAAAAATATAGGTTATGTTTGTGACGTCACCTTTTTGCTATAATATTTTTTTATGTGACAAAATAAACCAATACTTGCTTAAAATAAAATAAAATCGCTTAAAAAACATTCAAAATATGGTACCTTACCCTTAATAACGATTTAAATGTAAATTTTCTTTAAAAAATCTCCAAAGGTTAGTGACCCCTGTTTACAGGTTTTTAAATTCTCTGTAACTGCAGTACTAATAACTACTAAATTTTATCTATAAACAGTAAAAACTAAACATATATAAAAGTCCAATGACTAAAAGCAAAAAATAACACCAAAACCGCGAAAAAGCTTCCATTACGATTATAAATAAAGAATTACGGAAAAAGATTACGTCACAGAATTTAGTGATCATAGGCTTAAATGGGATCGAGCGTTCCTTATTAAAAAATGTATTTTTTTGAAGTGTAATCACATAATTTTGATTTAGTCATTATTGAAAAAATAATAATAACAAATACTTACTTCACGTTTCCTTCTCGTAGTACACAATTAATCATGTGATCAGTGACATGCAAAAATGTTGTGTCGCGTGCCATTGGTTTTTCAACCCTAATGTAGGTTAAACGAACAAAGATCCCATAGACGTCAAAAAATTTTCAATTAATTGGGTACAAATAAAACAATGTAAATAGTATAATAGTAATATTTACAATAAAATTACAATTTGGTGTCTAAAGCCATGTACAGACTTGGATACAATCGGGACAAGATTGTCGGCCGACTGTATCTTGTTCAAAAACATTTTCAGCAACAAAGTTGGCCAACATTTGCAGATACAAGTGTTTCGCGTCTACACTAGTTTTAAAGCTCGTACAAACGTGCCGATGTTTTTCATATTAAATGAAAAACAGGCGACTTGCCGATTTTTGGGATGAAAACGCCCACCGATGTTGCCATGGCGTTTGCAACAAGTCGGCCGATGGATGTGCAACATTCAAGATACAGTCGGCCAACAAGTGTTTTCGCCGATTGTATCCAAGTCTGTACGTTCCTTAATTTAATTTATTTTTTAACTAACAACTTATTTATCACAGCTTAAAAGTTTGTAAAGTGGGTCAGCACACAGGGGATGCTCCTTGGAAAAGTTATCCGACATGTTACGGAAAGGCAAATGGTGCTTTTATGCTTTAAAAATTTCCTAGTTTAAAATGATGTCCATTTTATACAGTTTTACTTAAAATCAGCACAGTTTCAAATTTAGCACCGCAATTAGTTTTGACGCTAACAACTTGCTAAAATTTGTAAACAAATAATTTAATTATTTTTTAGCGTTGGCATTGCTAATAACATAAACAAAGTTACTAATATTTATCACGTAGTAGGTATTTTATTTTCTGTAGGGTGCACAGTGCAGGGAGCTTACAAAATGATAAAATTAATATATCCAAAACTATATTAATAAAGATAGAGATATGAAATATGGTATTCATGTAAAGCTCTTTGGACGATCTTTATATTGGTGATATAGAATACAAGGTACTGCATTAAAAATATTTTACCCTTTGTCCTACCATGTATATCTTAAAAGATAATTAAAAAATTGAAAATTTAGTTAAAAACTACGGAGTACAATTAAACTGATATTTTTTGTAATTTTTTAGGATAAACGGGAGAAAAGTTAAGGAAGTGTAAATTTATAATTGGACTTCAGGTAGTATTAATACTTACTAATAACAAAAACTGTAAATAATTTTTTAATTAACGAGTTAATTTTGGATCATCGGTATCTTGGATGTTAAGCTTTATTACAACTTTTTTTTCCTATTGCCGAAAGCCAAGATTCAAAAGAGTTACCGTAGTTAATTCTAATAGAGTAAAAACGATCTGTTTTTAGAAGTGTTGCAAATAAATACAATTTTAACTAGGGCGATGCAGATATCTCTTTCACAGGATCTTAATTTGATCTTGGATTGGGGCGCCATCTCGTTCAATTTAATGCATCCAAAACACAATCATGTTCCTCGTCGCGAAAAAATCATCAAACACTCATCCTTTGCTTATGAGTGGCCAGGTTTTGCAGAGCGGGGACACATTTAACCTTGTGGGCATCACATTTGAGAATAACCTTAACTGGCATAAACACATTGTATCTATAGCCACCGCGGCTTCAAAAAGCTTAGATTTCTTTTCCGAGCCAAAAAGTATTTTTCTCCTTCCAATTTATATACTTTGTATGTGTCCCAAATTCGACCCTCTCTGGAATATTGTTCCCATGTCTGGGGAATGGCATCCCCTACAACCCTCAGCATTCTTGATGCCATTCAAAGAAGGGCTGTTCGTCTTATTAATGATCCTTTACTTACTCAAAGACTTCCTTCTCTTGCCCATCGTCGCTCTTCTATAGATACTTTTACGGCTTCTGCTCCGACGAATTATCCAGTATAGTCCCTCCTCTTGCAGCTCCCAACAGAGAAACTCGTGGTGCCGCGCGTATGCATCCCTATACGGTTCAATTGGACAGGCCCCGAACTTCCCATTTCGTTCGTTCTTTTATCCCTAGAGTTTCTAGACTGTGAAACCTACTGCCAGCGGAGGTCTTTCCTTCCCCTCCAAATCTTCAAGTTTTTAAGTCCCGTGTTAACACACTTCCTCTTACCCTGCTTAAGACACCCACGGTACGTTAGTATTTAGGCTTCCAGCCTTCGTGGATTGTCCAAAGATAAAAAAAGGGTTACTCTAAATATACATTAAATTTGCTACAAAGCAAAAAATTGCAAATATTCCTTTCTAAACTTTTTTATAGCTTAGTGAATTTGTCAAAACAAAACAATGAATAAAAATCCGCACCGTTTTTTTTTAATAAGAAATATAAATTCATTGACATTAGATAATAAGATCCTTAAAATGTAATTAATAGAAAATGTACATACCTATGTACAGAACATGTATTTGTCGCCCTCATCATACAGGTGTGGAAACCAACTGGCCGACCATAGGGAATTAAAAGCATAGTAAATATTCGTGGTGGGATGTGTGTTGCTTGCATCGTTATCCAACGAAAGGCGGAAGTGGCAGGCCGGAGGAAGCCCCTAACTGAAATCAGTGCGTTTGTTGCAGAGGTAAATTAGGGGAATACATAGCACAAGTCGTTGGAAGGGATTCAAAGCCTGATTTTTGTATGGTGGACGGTTTGGTTTCCATACCGGTATAAGATTTATAACAACACATCTTTTTTGAAAAATTCTTTTAATTTCGGCAAAATTTTAACTGCTATAGGTGTTAATATACTACCTGCAATTTGTCTATACTTTAATGCGATATACAGGGTGTAACTAAATAAGTGTAAAACATTTAAGGAGGTGATTCCACATTGAAAAATATGAAAAAAAGTTCCTATAAACATGGGCCCGAAAATGCATACTTTCCAAGATACAGGGTGTTAAACTTTTTAAATAAAATAGGTTTTTTGTAATTATCTTGAATACCCTGTAACCGATTTTCTTGAAATTTTTCAGTGTTATTTCTAGTAATAAGGGCCAAAGTTAGGCATAATTAAATTAAAATTATTAAGTCCAGTGACGTCTCACGGGACATCTTATCGAAAATAATTGTAAAAAAATGTAACACTTAATTTTTTGTAACTTTTTTATTTTTTTAAGAATAAACAACTGAAAATACAACTTTTTTATCTCTTGAAATTTTTTTGTATCTTGCTTCGTTTTCGAGAAAAAAAAATAAAAACCACTTTATTGCATGTTTCTTGGGACGAAATTTTTGAATTTTGACGATTTACTGAGCAAAAACAGTTAAAGATAAAGCAAAATTAATTTTACTTTCCTATCCGTACTTTTTAAGGACTATCTAATGACATTAAAAAGTGAAGGCCAACTGAAGATTAAAGAAGGTGAATGTTGAATCTAAATGTTGGACACCCTGTATCTTAGAAACTATGCATTTTCGGACCTATGTTTATCGGAACTTTTTTCATATTTTTCAATGAGGAATCACCTCCTTAAATGTTTTACACTTATTTAGTTACACCCTGTATTTCAATGATGCGTGGACGTACGAATTTATAATTTTAGGATATGATTATTTGGTCAATTAAAAATTATTTTTACTTAAAATGAGAGACATGCTAAAATAAAGAAAATTTGGTTTTTCCAGAAATCACTGCACTGTGGGAGGTAACCACAGCTTCTAGACTAATGCTGTTATCAGATGCTAATCTTCTGCAATACAAGCATAACACCCTTTGCTGCAATACGGAGCTCATATTTTAACTTTTATATTCGTAGTAGCGTGTAGTTTTAGGCAAATATTTTAATTATTTATACTATTTTAAAAACGTATTTAAAATGAAGCTTATTTATTAGAAAAACTTATTTTTAGTTTAAATATTGACAAAATACATGAATCAATATTTACAGAAAAAACATAAATCAATAGGTCAGGCTAAGCTGTGCTCAAATAAAGGATGAAGGGCATGTTTTGCCAGGTCTCCATTTAAATGGAAAATCCCAAAGCCGCAAAACAGGATTACGTAGTCAGAAAATTATAACTTTACGACAGGTTTGCATGTCTGATGTCTAGACTGACTTTTAATGAACGTATAAAAAAATCGACAATATTAATTATGAAATTTAAAGTACGCCTGTAATTAAAAGTATATTTTATAAAATGTTATAATAAAGTGATATGTATGTCGCAGGCAAATGGTTATTTTAGGTAAATGGTTTCTGCCTGGGCAAATTGTGTATTTTCATTTTTAAATGCTGATTTGCTGGTCAAATAGCATTTGATTCTATTTGCCTAAGCAATTTTTAGGCAAATGAAAATGGAAATATTTGCATAATTAGACGGTCACGCAAAACTGGCTAGTTAAATCTCTTTTTATTTTCTAATAAAGCAAATTATAAAAAACTTAACTAACTAAAGTTAACCATGGTCCAATGTGACAGTTTTGCATGACAGTTTGTTGCGCTTCGAACCCAAGGAAGATAAACTTTTAATAAGGAGCGCTTGATTTTTTTATATTTGTCCGGAAAATATAGGTTATGTTTGTGAAGTCACCTTTTTGCCATATTATTTTTTTATCTGACAAAATAAACCAATACTTGCATACCATAAAATAAAATCACTAAAAAAACATAAAAAAATTGTATCTTACCCTTAATAACAATTTAAACGTAAATTCCCTATAAAAATATCCAAGGGTCAATGACCCCTGTTTACAGGTTTTAAAATTATCTGTAACTGCAGTACTAATAACTACTCAATTTAACTATAAAAACAGTTAAAACTAAACATATATATAGTCCAATGACTAAAAAGCAAAAAAATAACACCAAAACCTCCAAAAACCTTTCAGTACGATTGTAAACAATGAATTAGGGGCCAAGATTACGTCACAAAATTTAGCAAACATAGACTTAAATGGGATCAAGCGCTCCCTTATTAAAAAGTTTATTTTCCTTGCTTCGAACCAATCAAATTACACGCTCTTCTTGCTTTTTACTGTAGTCTGCAAAACACACTGTACGCCTAATATGTTTATAATTATATCAGTCATTTGCCTAGACAGAAGCCATTTGCCTAAAATAACCATTTAAACATATACCTGATGTCAATGATAGTATTGTATTTGAATTTATCTTATACAAAAAACAAAGGGTTTTTACGAGGTGTATAGCTTAAATTTTTGGGGAAATAGTTTAAAATACGAACTTATGATAAAGTGTTGTTTACTTTCTTGTTTTAAATACTGTACCCAAGGCCGATTCTAGACTATCGTCCGCCCACGTGTAAATTAAAATTGGCCGCCCTTATGAGTACTACTGCCCAAAAAGAAAAAAGGTCGCCACTTTTAATTTTTACTTTCAGTATACCTGTAAAATTCTTATTTTTTGTATACAAAAAAATATATATTTATCAAAAATTATTGTTATCTTAAATAATAGCGTTTATAAAAATCTCCATATAATGTGGTACAGGAGGTCCCAAAATTGACTTTTCAAAGTATTATTTTGAAAAGTCAATAAATCGAAGCAAAAAAAGCAAATTTAAAATGTCTTTAAAATAAAAACCGTGGTAGAAATAACCCTATAGGCCTATAATATTTAGGCTGATTCAAAAGTTACAAATATTTTATTTAGATTTTTTATAAATTTCAGAATATTCTACAAAGTTTTCCATTAGTCCTGATTTAATTCTAATATTTTGCCGTGTTTTTAAGCTAATAGGTTGTAGGTTGGATGAATATAATAGAACATCGACTAATCGAATAATTATTTTATCTTTTGCCGATCAAATGCGCCACTGTTTCGCTATTTCGGCGTTGATGATGTTGTTCGGCCTACTATGCACCCTTCAGGCCTAAAATGCATAGTCAGGTTAATTGGGAAGTCTTATTTACCCAAGGATTTTTTTATACATTGGTCGATAATAATTTCGCGCCGCGTGCGTACACCTTTTCGCCTTCCACTAGGATCGACCCTGGCTGTGTCATCTATCCATTTTAAAGTTAGAGGTATGAAGAATCCAAAATTATATAAATTAGTGGTTTATAGTACGCAGTAAGCAATAACACAAGTGCCGACTATTTACTGAATCTTTGAAAACAAGTTTATTGAAAAAAAACAACTCGTTTATTATGAATATTTATACCGATTCAAAAATTTTAGATCCTTCCACCACTAGTTAAGACACTTTTCGTTTTTGGGGGAGAGGGGTAAGGATATTTCGAAAGTTGTTTTGAAGTTCTTTTCCTGGTCAAAATGTTTAATAACATAAAAATAATTTAAGGGGCAAAAAACTTTCAGATAAGAAACGACAGAAAGGATGTCTTGCACAAGTGGACATAAAGATGACGAATTGCGCATGTAACAAAAAAAAAAAACTTCAGTTACTCAGTACCTCCACGTGTAAGGCCTCTTAAAATCGTTTTAAACATTCCTGGGGGTAATATTGGATTTGATTCTAAAAACCTTTTTTATATGACACTTTACTGAATTAGTAAAAATACGGGTAGTTTTCTTTTGGTCTATTTCGCATTTTTGTAGTTTTTGGGGTCACTGCACAAGACAAATATATGTTTCTTAAAAATGAAACTTGTTTTTCTTAGAGGCAAAATTATTTGCCATACTCGACTTTCGAAGATTAAAAGTTTTGGTCTATTTGTGCAAAAAGTCTATTTGTAGACATACTGTATACAAATTATTACTAGTATTTATTAATACTGTATCTTTATTTACATATTACCAACAATGTATGTTCCTATGGTTTATATTAAAGTAATAAAATTCATTTTCTTTTATTATTTACCTACTAGGAAATGCTACTTTTAACAGGCGTTGCACATTATTACATCCTGCCTATGTTGAAACTTACCACATTACCCATAATTACACTGATAAGTGTAAACTATGGGAAAAAGAAACGTATTGGAAATATTTAGCAAAATTCCTTCAATACTTCTACTTGTATGGTGTACGGCATGGTAAATATCTTGCGCGTATAGTGTAAGTTATGTTCCTGCTGGCCTAGAATTCACAGAAAGTTTTGAATTTATGTTGAATGTGTTTGTGTTTAACGGATTATATTGTTTACCTTGCATATACTCGATAGCTGAGAATGCCTTTGCGTGGGTTGTAGTTCCATACATGGAAGATTGTCAATTACCGTAACAATTTTGGAATATTGTTTGCTTTTTAATTCTTATATATTTACCATTGCTTATAGTCCAAGAGCCCGTGAGCGGCAGACCAATTGTAAAAGCTTAAAGTTGGTCAGCGCATGCTCCCAAGATAGGTAGAAGCGATGGGATAGTATGAAGTTTTAATCATAGCGGCTTTGGCACAGAGTTGGGTCGAATACTGGAATAAGAAAGTATTCTGAATACCAAATATTTGAATACTTGGAAGAAAAATATTCGAATACTCAGTATTTACGAACACTCGGAATCGGTATTCAAATACTGGAAAAAAATTCGAATACTAGAAAGAAAGAAAAAAGATGATTAAAAATTTGAAGAGCAAAAAGAAGGGTCCTTACCTCATTTTTCCCTACTTTTTGTTCTTTTGGGTATTCTACTCGTGACAATTTTGGTATTCAAATACTGCTTACGCATTCCGGGTATACCGAGTATATCAAATACGATCCGAACTCTGCTTTGGCAGGTTTTCTTTTTTTATCTTTGGACAAACCACGAAGGCTTAAAGCCTAAATACTAACGTACCGTGGGTGTCTTAAGCGAGGTAAGAGGGAGTTTGTTCACACGGGACTTAAATACTTGAAGATTTGGGGGAAGGAAAGACATCCGCAGGCAGCAGGTTCCACAATCTAGAAACTCTAGGGATAAAAGAACGAACAAAGTGAGAAGTTCGGGGCCTGTCCAGTTGGACCGTATAGGGATGCATACGCGCGGAACCACGAGTTTCTCTATTGGGAACCGTAAGTGGAGGAACTATACTGGACAATTCTTCAGAGCAGAAGCCATGGAAGTACCTATAAAAAGCGATAAATCCCCACAGCCCGACGATGGGCAAGAGAGGGAAACCTTTCTGTAAGTGAAGGATCATTAATGAGACGAATAGCTCTTCTTTGAATAGAATCAAGAATGCTTAGGGTTGTGGGGGACGCCATGCCCCAGATATGGGAACAATATTCCAAGGGAGGTCGGATTTGGAACACATATAAAGTGTATAAATTAGAAGCGGAAAAATACTTTTTGGCTCGAAAGAGAAATCCAAGCTTTTTGAAGCTGCCGTGGCTATAGATACAATGTGTTTATGCCAGTTAAGGTTACTCTCAAATGTGATGCCCACAAGATTGAAGGTGTCTTTGCTCTGTAAAACTTGGCCGCTCATAAGTAGAGGATGAGTATTTGATGACTCTTTTCGCGACAAGGAACATGATTGTGTTTTGGATGCATTAAAATGGACGAGATTTTTGGCGCCCCAATCCAATATTAAATTAAGATCCTGCGAAAGAGATATCTGCATCGCTCTGCGTTTGTTTTCCAAGTCAGGTTTAGTAATGGGTTTATGAATGGAATTAGTTGTGGACGAGAGAAGGTCGTTGATGTGAAGAAGAAACAATGTTGGTGCCAGAACTGAGCCCTGAGGGACTCCAGCATTTACTTGGTGAAAACTTGAAGAATGGCCGTCCATAATAACTGATATACGTCGATCAGATAGATAACTAGAGAGCCAAGTACAGAGTTTAGTTGAAAGACCATAGGAGGGAAGTTTATTAAGAAGTGCGGCATGCTAGACCTGGTCAAAAGCTTTGGATATATCAAGAGCAACGATCTGGGATTCACCTAGAAACTCAAGAGACTTATTCCAGCAGTGTGATACGAAGGAAAGAAGATCTGCTGTAAATCTTTTGTGGCGAAATCCATACTGCCTGTCATGCAAAATTTTGTGTTTTTCTAAGTACTTAACAATTTGTGAATTAATTAATTTTTCCATTACTTTACAAAGAACTGAGAGAATTGAAATTGGTCTATAGTTAGATGGAAGGGATTTAGATCCTTTCTTGGGAATAGGTTGAACACGTGCAGCTTTCCAGCTTTCCGGAAAGATACCTGTGTCGTAAGAAATTCGAAAGAGCCGAGTTAAGATTGGTGCAACTTCTGGAGCACATTGGTACCAGATACCAAAGGTTAATAAATGAAAACGTAACTTTTGTCATTTTGTAAAAGCTAATTTTTATATTATGTTACTTGGGTACCTATTAGAAGATATTTTCTTAATCGGCAGACAGTTCCAACCCCTTGGCAAACAAACATTTTGGGGTGGTCCCGGAAGTCCAATATTTTTGTTGTTTAACAAGATATAACAAAAAGTCTTATATGTAAAAGATTTGTATGATTTTCTAATAAGCATGCCCTAAAAATATTTGGATGTATACAGAGTGACCCAAAAAAGTTATTGCTGTGACGTTAGTTAAAAAAAGTTTTTTCAAAATATATTTAGAACATGCCTATTTAGAAACCCCAAAAACTCATATATAGGTACATGGAAAGCGCAAATGGATGTCATAATCATGCCCAATCGGTATCCGCCGGTCAAAATAACCGGATCTCTGTCGTTAAGGGTTAAGTAACAATAACATCTAAACTAACAAAATTAAGTAAATTGGATTTTGGACATTTTCTCTTCGGCTTTTAAACCTAAACAAAAAAAATATACATATTTGCCCCGATTTTTTCTTTATATTATTAACTAGCTTTGGCCCGCGGCTTCGCACGCCTTAAATTTGCAGTAAAACAATTTCCCTTTTCTATACCGTGAAGATTTTGAATATTATTATATACATATAAACCTTTCTCTTGAATTACCCTATCTATTAAAAAACGCATTAAAATCCGTTGAATAGTGATAAAAACCTAATAAAAAAATTGTTACTCCCTGTATAATATATTTTTTAAATACTAATAATTATTTTGCCAATCCTTATATTTAAACAATTTTGTAAACCTCTAGATGGTTTAATTACATAGTTAGAATGCATTTTAGTTATAAGGGTTTTTTATATAACATCTTTTTGACCCACTCTGTGTAACAATTCTATATTTCTTTTATAAACCATAGAAACCTCTGCACAATTTCTAAAAACACTTTTTGTCAATTGCAGTAGTAACGTCAATATCGAGTTTTAAATGTAAACTATTATTTAAACACTCTGTA